>PGFW01070866.1:10271-25420 GCA_003123925.1 Haematobia irritans | reverse complement strand
TTGTTGTGAGAGAGCCATTGAAAAATTTCTTCTACAGATAATTGAAATTTTGACAACATTTCTATAGAAAATAAAATTTGGAGAAATTTTCTACCAGAAATAAAAATTTTCGCGAAAAAATATTCTATAGCAAGCAAACTTTGGACAAAATTAAAAGGAAACATTTTTGCATAAAATTTCATAAAGAAGTAAAATTTCAAAAATTTTCTATTGATAGTAAAATTTGGACAAAAGGTCATTCTACTTAGAGTAGACATTTTTTGCAGAAAAAATTTCTATAGAAATAAAATTTAGAAAAATTTCAGTAGAATTTAACTTGGACGATGAGTATTCATATAGAAGGTAAGCAACATTTTCTATTAGAAAGTAAAATTTAGATAAAATTTTACAGAAAGTGAAAAATTTGGAACAAAATTTTTCTTGAGATAAAAATTTTTGAGAAAATTTGCTATAGAAGCAACATTTTTAACAAAATTTTTATTCTAGAAATAAAATTTTGACAAAATTTTCTATAGAAATGAAAATTTTGACAAATTTTTCTATAAGAATAAAATATTGACAAAATTTTGTCTATAGAAATAAAATGATTGAATAACATTGTGTTCTTTAAGAAATAAAAATTTTCGACAAAATTTGCTAAATAGAAATAAAATATTGACAAATTTTCTATAGAAAAAAAGCGACTAATTTCGTAGAAATATAAATTTTTCACTACACTTTGTATCAGAAATAAATTTTGACAAAATTTTTTCTATAGAAATAAAATTTTGACAGAAAGAACTTCGTGTTTAGAAATAAAATTTTGAGCTAAATTTTCGTATAGTAAATAAAATTGACAATATAATTTCATGAGAAATAAAATTTTGACAAAATATATAGAAAGAAATATGACATCTATAGAATTAAAATGTGAATGAAATTTTTTCTTATAGAAATAAGATTGGAGCTCAAAATTTTATATAGGAAATCAAGTATACTGACCGGGCCTAAGTTCGTGCCAGGCCGAAATCATTTACCCTCACCTATGGATTGTGTGGAACTACTCCGCCGACAGTCGAACGGTTGCAATAACACTTGCCGATGGCAAGTTATCGTTAAAACTTTGTTAAACACTGTCTTCTAAATTGTATAAGTGCCCATACGGGCGGTATATAGTTAAACAAAAAAAGATTAAATTACGTATTATAATATAGTTTTGACAAAAACAAATTTTTGACAAAATTTTGCTAGAGAAATAAAAACTGGACAAAATTTTCTATAGAAATAAACGGTTATTGGAGCAAAACTTTCTATAGAAATGATAAATTTTGACACAACTTCTATAGTAATTAAATTTGACAAAATTTCTATGGAAATAAAGTTGGAGAAATTTTTGGCGATTATGGACCATTTTGTGTGTAATAAGTCATCGGCTAGTATATAACTAAAAGACCGATATTGACAAATTTTTACATGGCTGCGTTAAGTAGGCCATATATTGACAAGAATGTACCAAAATTTCACACCGCATCGGTATGACTTTGCTATATATAATTTATCGGACCGATAGTGGACCCAATTTTGCATGGTTTGTTAGATACCATATTAGCCAAACACCAGTACCCAAATTTCAAGCTGGATCGGCATGAATTTCCGCTGCCTTCACAAGGAGGCTCCTGAGGTCAAATCTGGGGTATCGGCTTATATGGAGCGGTATAATAACTTATGAGGACCGATTATGACCAATTTTCTCATGGGTTGTTTAGAGACTACTTATTACTAACACCACGTACTAAATTTCAATTGGATCGGATGAATTTTGCTCTCTCCAAGATGGCTCCGGAGTTTCAAATTCTGCGGGGCAATCGGTTATATGGGAGCCCTATAATATAATTTATGAACGATATGGACCAATTTTTGCATGGTTGTTAGAGGCCGTATACTAACATCAGGTTACCAAATTTCAACAGGATCGCATGAAATTTTGCCCCTCCAGGAGGCTCCGCGAAGGTCAGAATCGGCGGATCGGTTTATATGGGAAGCATATTAATTTAATTATGAACCGATATGGACCATTTTCCATGGTTGGTTAAGAGGACTATATACTAACAACCAGCGTAACTGAAATTCAATTGGGATCGATTGAATTTTGCGTCTCCAAAGAGGCCTCCGGAGTTCAAAGTCTGGGGATCCGGGTTTATATGGGAGCTATATATAAGTTATGAACCATAATGGAACCAAATGTTTGCATGCGTGTTAGAGGCCGGTATACTACATCAGGTACCAAATTCAAACAGATCGGATGAATTTTTGCCCCTCCCAGAGGCTTCCGGCAGGTCAAATCGCGGGATCGGTTTATAGGGGGCCTATATATACCATTTATGGACCGATTATGGCACCAATTTTTGCCATGGTTGGTTAGTAGACCGGTATTTTTTTACTAACATCAGGCTACCACATTTAACCGGATCGGAATGAAATTTTTGCCCCTCCAAGATGGCTCCGGAGGTCAAATTCTCGGGGATCGGTTTTATATGGGAGGCTATATCATAATTATGAAACCGATTATGACCAATTTTTCGATGGTGCTTAGAGAACTATATACAACACACACGTACAAATATTCAATTGGATGTCGGATGAATTTTTGCTCCTCCAGAGAAGGAGGCCTCGCGGAGTTCAAATCTGGGGATCGTTTATATGGGCAGTCTATATATAATTAGAACCGATATGGACCAATTTTTTGCAAATGGGTTTTTCGTTAGAGGCGTTATGAGTAACAGTCAGGACCAAATTTCAACAGGATCGGGATGAATTTTTTGCCCCCTCAAGAGGGCTCGCGGAGGTCAAATCTGGGGATCGGTTTGATATGGGGGCTATATTAAATTATGAAGCCGACATGGCCCAGATTTTTGCAGGGAGGTGGTTAAGAAGACCGGGTATAACTAAGACCACTGTACTAAATTTCAAACCGGATCGCGATGAATTTGTGCTCCTCCAATGAGCTCGGAGAGTCAAATCTCGGATCGGTTTATATGGGAGCTAGTTATATAATTATGGACACGATATGGACCAAGTTTTGCATGGTTGTTATGAGGCCGAGCGTGACTATACTAACATCAGGTACCCAAATTTCAAACCGATCGGATGAATTTTGCTGCTCGCGGAGCTCCCAAGCCCAAATTTGGGATCGGTTTATATGGGGGCTATACGTAAACGTGGCCGATATGGCCGATTTTTCAATACCATGCCGACCCACAGCAATAACAACTACCTTTGCTGCCAGAGTCTTCACAGTCGATTAGCTTGTTTCGTTCTGGAAATTAGGTGATTTCCACAGACGGACGGACAGTACGGACAGTCGGGCAGACGGACGGAGGCAACGGTACACGGACATGCTTAGATCGAACTCAGGAATATCACCACGGACCCAGAATATATATACTTTATGGGGTCTTTAGGAGCCAATATTTCGCATGTGGCTTACAAACGGAATGACAAAGTTAATATTACCCCCATCTATGAATGGAGGGTATTAAATAAGTACAACTAAATTAATCCCCACAATTTTGTTTAAATAAAAATTCAGATTCTGCTTTCTCCCAGTGTATATCCAACTGAAACTAAAATGGATACATGCGGCTTTTGAAAGTCATCAGTCATGTCACTTGGAAGGAATTTATCTTTGATAAATGAATTGAATCAGTTTTAAAAAAGAACAAACATATGTGCAAACAAAACATTTTGGTGAATAAGAAAATTTATTTCAATCACTCTAAGACGTATTTAAGGCAATTTGCTTATAATAATGTCAGATATTGATTTTAAAATAAGAAAAATGTTAAAATCATTATAAGAAATGATAGAGGTATTGTGGGTGAATTATATCCATACATTATGAACAATTATGAAACGCATTTCAAACGCATTGATTTTAATTATGCGTTTATTTGCTGTTAATGGTGGTCATGGTATTTTATTTTACGTTGAAATACTTGACTCTGTTTGAGTGTGGTGGCGAGTGTTTTAAAATTATCATCTGAATAATGTGTAAATTATGTTGAAGTTTTTTTTAATGTCTTCTTCCATTTCTTAATCTTATTTTCTTTACCATAATAAATGCCAAAGATTTTGTTTTTGTGATTCATTTCGAACATACCTGAAAACAAGAGACGCGAACAAAAAAATTAACCAAAATTAGTTATAATTTTATATGATGAATTTAAAGATAAGGAAAGGATTATGTGAACAATTCTGACTCTTTCTGAACAATAAATAATAATAATAAATTATTTTTTTTTTTTTACAGATTTAACTATGATTCATAAAAGGTTCAAAGGACTTTCAACATTAAATGAATCATAATTACTACAATTCCAGCACAAAATACCAATGGATGACGGACAGTCAAATCTTGGGTCGATTGCGAAGATTGGGGCCTTCTGGCGGGTTAAGCAAGTAATTAACATTTTCGGTTAGCATTTTATTGAAGTCTTTAAATTTTCATTATATTTACGAAACTTTGATAAAATATTATTTTTTTTTTTTTTTTTTTTTTTTTTTTTTTTTTTTTTTTTTTTTAGGCAATAAACCATTTCATAAAAAAGAGTGAGCATTTTCGTTAGGCATTTGTTTCCTAAGAAAAAATTTTTTATTATAATTCTTTTTTTTATGTCGATGAAAACATTTCGTTGGCCCACTTTGTAAAGAAATACTTCTTTTTGCCAAACATTGTAGACAAAATTTTATTCTATTGAAAATTTTATTTCTATAGAAATTTTCAAATTCTATTGTCACTAAGAAAATTTTAATTTTGTATCATTAGGAAAATTTAGATCAAGAATTTATTTCTGATATGAAACTTTTGCCAACAATTTTATTCTATAGAAAATGTTCTAAAATTTTATTTCTATAGAAAATTGCTAAAAATTTTATTTTCTATAATGAAAATTTTGCCTAAAATTTTATTCTATAGAGATTTGCTAATAAAATATATTATTTTGATCAAGTATTTCAGAATTTTGCTCAAAATTTTATGTTCTATAGAGAAATTTTGTCCAAATTTTATTTCTATAGAAAAATTATGTCAACATTTTATTTGGAAATTTGTCTAAATTAGGTTCGTAGAAAAATTTTTTCAAATTTTAATTTCTATTAAGAAAATGTTTGTCAATATTATTACTCATAGAATTTTGGCAAGATTTTATTCATAGAAAATTTTGCTTAAAATTATTTAATACTATGAAAATTTTGTCAAAATTTTATTTTTAAGAAATTTATCCAAAATTTTTTTTCTAGAAACTAATTGTCAATATTTTATTTCTAGAAAATATGTGAATATTCAAGAGAATTTTGTCAAATATTATTATCTATAGAAAATTTTGTCCAAATGTTTATTTTCATAAGAAATTTTGTCAAATTTTATTTCTATAAAATTTTGTCAAATATTTTAAATTACTATAGAAAATGTTGGCAAAAAATTTTCAAGAAACTTTGTAAAATTTTATTTCTATAGGAAAATTTTGTTCAAAATCTTTATATTCTTATAGAAAAATTACAAAATTTATTTCATATAGAAAATTTGTCAAATTTATTTCTATAGGAAAATTTGTGCAAAATTTATTTCTATAGAAAATTTGCAAAACTTTATTTCTTGATTATGTAAAAATTTATTTTGCTAAAAATTGTATTTCTATAAGAAAATTTTTGTCAAAATGTTATTTTTATAGAAAATTTTGGATCAAATTTTATTTCTATAGGAGGATTTTAGTTAAAACTTTATTTGTATAGAAAATTTTCGTCAAAATGATTTCTATGAACATTTATTTCTATTAGAAATTTTGATTTAATTTTATTTCTGTAGAAAATTTAGTCCAGAAATTTTATTTCTATTAAATATATTTTTTGCCAAAATTTTATTTCTATTAGATAATTTTTGCCAAAATTTTATTTCTATACAAATTTTTTGCAAAAAATTTTTATTTTCTAAGAGGATTTTGCCAAGATTTTATGTCTATAGAGGATTGTTAAACTTTTATTTGTATAGGAAAAATTTAGGCAGTCAACATTTTTTATAGACCAATTTGTTAAAATTAATTTACTATAGAAAATTTGTCCAAAAATTTTATTTCTATAAAAATTTTGTTGAAAATTTTTTTTCTACTGGAAAAAAAAATAATCTTTTTCAAGGTTTTATTTCAATCAAAATTTTTTGGTCAAAGTTTTATTTTATATAGCATTTTTTCAAAATTTTATTTCAACAAAAAATTTTTCAAATTTTAATTCTAAAGAAATTTTTTTTATAATTTTTTCTATAGAAAATTTTGGCAAAATTTTATTTCTATAGAAAATTCAGCCAAAACTTTATTTCTTTAGAGAATTTTGTCAAATTTTTATTTCTATAGTAAATTTTTTGTTAAAATTTTATTCTACAGAAAAAATTTATCCAAATTTTATTTCCGATAGAAAAATTTTGTCTATAAGAAATTTTACAATAATTTTATTTCATACTTGTTGTGTTGATCTCAGTTTATAAAACATTACGATGACTGAAAAGAGCTAGCGTTGACTTACAAAGATGTAGCTTTTTCTTTTCATGTTTGTCAATTTATGTTGCACTAGCCCGATAGGATGCCCGAAATAATTGACAAACATTCCTTTCCTCTGTTGGTTAAGCTACTCTTGTAGTTTAGTCAACGCAATGGTTTTAAAGTTAAGATCAAAACAACAAATATAATTGAAGTACAAAAAACAAAAACGAATAATTTTATTTCTATAGAAAACTCTGTCAATAATTTTATTTCTATAGAAAATTTTATGCAAAATTTTATTTCATAGAAAATGTTAGTTAAAATTTTTTTCTATAGAAATTTTGTAAAATTTTATTTCTATAGAAAATTTTGTAAAAATTTAATATCAAGTAGAAAATTTATCGTATAATTTTTAATTCTAGAAAATTTTGTCAAAATTTTATTCTATAGAAATTTTGTCAAATTTATTTTAAGAAAATTTTTGTCAAATTTTATTTCTATAGAAAATTTTGTCAAATTTTATTCTATAAAAATTTTTCAAAATTTTATTTCTATAGAAAATTTGTTAAAAATTTAACTCTATAGAGAATTTGTAAATATATTTTTCATAAAAATTTTGTCAATACTTTAATACTAAGAAAATTTTTGCAAAGTTTTTGAATTCTATAGAAAATTTTGTCAAAAATTATTTCTATCGAAAATTGTAAAATTTTATTCTATAGAAAATTTATTCAATGTTGTCTATATAAATTTGAAATATCTATAGAAATTTGTCAAAATTTTATTTCTATAGAAATCTTGCGAAAATTTTATTTCTATAGAAATTATTGCTAAAATTTATTTCTACAGAAAAATTTTTCCAAAATTTTATTTTCTGTTAGAAAAATTTTCGTTAAAATTTTTAATTATAGGAAACTGATTGTCAAAATAATTCTTAATTTACTAGTCAGAAAAATTTCGTTAATAAATTTAAATTTCTATAGAAAATTTTGTCAAAATTTTTATTTCTATAGAATATTTTGTCAAAATGTCTTTTTTATAGAAAATTTTGTAACAAATTTATTCAATATTTAGTTCACAAAAAAGAATAATTCTATGAAAAAATTTATCAAAATTTTATTTCTATAGAAAATTTTTGTCAAATCATTCTATGAAATTTTATAATTAGTAAAAGAATTTTGTCAAATTATATTTATTCTATAAAATGAGTTGCACAAGTTTTATTATCAATAGAAAATTTTGTCCAACATTTTTATTTCTATAAAAAATTTTGTCCAAAATCTTATAAGAAATTGTGTTAAAATTATTTTATGGAAAATTTTTTATTTGTAAAGAAATGTATGTTTCTAAAATATTGTATTATCCAAAATTTTATTTCTATAGAAAATTTTGTCAAATTTTATTTCTATAGAAAATTTTGTCAAATTTCATTGCTTAAAATTTTGTCAGAAAATTTATTCTAAAAATGTGTCAAAATTTTTAATTTTATAGAAAAATTCTTCCATTTTTAGTTAGATCTACCAAGTTCACCAATGTGGGTAATCACAATTGCGACGAATTAGTCTAAGTGAGCTTGATACATCAGGGCTGCCACCATAACCTAAACCTAACCTAACCTTAACCAATCCTAACCTAAAGATCTACCAAAACATCAAAGAATTCTATTTAATCTACCAAACACATAATAAAATCTACCTTTTTGGTAGAAAATTCTTACCACCTGTGGCAACCATGGATCACAAACGCAAAAACTGAAATAAAATTTTCCCAAAAATTTCCATAAATTTAGTTGACTTTTCTGAGTTGCCATGGATCCTTTAGCTTATTTTAGTTTTAATTTATTTATTTATACAATTCTAAAAACTATAATAATACATTAAAGCACTACTTCGAACAAAAGGGCTATACGGCTTTTCCTTTAGCCTTATAAATTATCGTCTATCACCTTCATTCTTCTCTATTGAAATCTCATCAATAGTTCAAAATAAATGTCTTTTGATTTGCCTTTAATGGGGTAATTAGCATAAACTCTTAGCACTGCTGGCAAATATTGTCACTTACCAACAATGAATAACAACCAAATCAATTAATATTATATAAACAACTACAGTAAGCTGTTGTGTCATACTTGATGCTCTGCGCTGAGTAACAAATTCCCTCATGCGTAACGAAAATCCTGAAGACCAACGATAGCTAAAAAAAACAAAAATAACCAGAAAACTAAATAAATAAAATAAATTAAATTTTTCTATTTGGAATTATGGTTATGAGAATGAAGGTCGCCATCATCAGCAGAAATCTCAGACCCCCAGTGAGCGTCCAGACGCATGGTCATTGAAAGGCGTTTGCGTGGGGGTTGGTTGAGGATAGAGATCATAAGGATACACACATAGAACGTTTGCAGCAGCGACAAGCTGGAGCAAAGCATCACAATGGAGTGTTGCAACAATCAAACAGCTTTATGGTGTGGCCATAAAAAAATGCAACAAATAAGTACAACAGCCACTCGACAGGATACTTTTGCTATAAACTCAAGTAACAAATGATGCTGTTAACATGAGATGTTGCATGCATTTTTCTCTTACTCTTGGTACACCTTTTGTAGTGGGCCAGATAGTTCCAAAAAAGTCCAAGGCGAGGGTGGTGAAGCGAGGATGCCTTTTACCTCTAAAGCAAAAAAGAAAACACAAACCCCATGCCGACAAAAAGTTTTAAACAACGACCTTTAAAAAACCAACGCTTCTTCTCGCGCCGCCTAAAGTATGCTGTTGAAAAAGTTATTACACTCCAACTTACTAGTAATGTCGAGAGAGTGCGATTTATCAAAATGCCAGCAGAAAAATAGTTCAGAGATGATTATTTAGCAGCGAACACTGTAGAAACTGACAACTAACACGTTGATACATAACACCCATCGTCTAT
Source organism: Haematobia irritans (assembly GCA_003123925.1). Taxonomy (NCBI): domain Eukaryota; kingdom Metazoa; phylum Arthropoda; class Insecta; order Diptera; family Muscidae; genus Haematobia; species Haematobia irritans. The sequence goes on along the minus strand of PGFW01070866.1, from coordinate 15,989 downwards.
TTTTCAGTTTTTCTTTCAACCCTCCGCCCACTCTCTTTCCCGATCCACAACGACTTTTTATTCCCCCTCTTCTCTGGAGTCAATCTTGATATGAAAGAAAATGCCAATGAAGTATGCAAGAAATGTGCGAAAAAACCATTCACACTGCTTCAACCAGTGTACAAACACACCGACAATGCGTTGTAAATGATGAGGATATTGATTCTGTCTGCTCTTTGAATGCGTGACATTGAGATGGCGCTGGATATCTAACGCGACAATGACTCGCGTGACCATCCATTGTACTCTTGGAACGTTGCCTAATCTCTGTTGTCAGTCACCATGACATTTCTTTGGACGTTCCAACAAGCAAAGAGGAACGGCAAACAAACCCAACCGCAACAAATAATACAACATCAGAAAAATGGAACTTGCGCTTACAAAAAGAAAAACAAAAAACCAGAACCAATCTTCCGACTGCTTTTTAAGTCCTTTGCCACTTCGTAACTTTGTCGGAAATAATTGCAGATATTGCTTTTTATTTCTCACCCAGTCATGCTTGCATCACAGAGAAACACTGACAGGGAAAAAATATTGGACCCCCTTCTCGCCACCACCAAATGGTGAATACAAATCAGTAATGCAATATGGAAATAAAAAAATGAATCACGCCACCCAAGTTTCCTGAAATCAGAAATCTTAATAATTCACTATCAACGCTGATGTACTATGTTTTCGCAGTCTCATTCATTAACTTTTTGTTGCGGGACATTTGGCACAAAACTTTTGCTTGACACTGTGGAGACGAGAGAATGTTCAGAAAGCCGGTTCTGACCGCTTAAACTAAAACAAAATTTTTTTATAGTTTAATAAAATTTTGAACAAAATTTTCTATACGAGATTAAAATTTTGTATAAAATTTTCCTATAGAAATAACATTTTGACAAATTTTTCTATGGAAATAGAATTTTGAAGATTTATAAGGTAAAATTACAACATAGATTTTCTATAGAAATAAAATTTATAAATTCTTTACAAAAAATTTTCAAATTATGAAGTATTACAATATATTTTATAATATAAATTTTGACCATTATATGAATATAAAATTGTTGACTTAACAAATTCCTACAAATAAAATTCTTGATAAAAAATTATTCATATAGAAAGTCTAATAATTTCTGACAAAACTTTTCCCTAATAGAATGAGAAATTTTGACAAAACATTTTCTTTAAATAGAATATTAAGATTTTCTTCAAGTAATTTCTTACAAATTTCTTATATGATTGAAATAACTACAGTAAAATTTTGACACAATTTTCTTAGTAAAATAAAAATTTTCTTACAATAAATTTTTCATCCTATACGAAATACAATTTTGACAAAATTCTATAGAGTATAAAACTTTAATCAAATGTTTTCTATAGAATGTAAAAATTTTACATACATTTATCCGATAGTTAAATAAATTTTGAACAATTTTAGACTAATATGCAGCAATCGTATTAGAAATACAATTTGAATAAATTTTTCGTATAGAAATAAACATTTTGACAAAATACTTTCTCTATGACAGAATAAAGAATTTTGACAAAATTTTTCTATAAGTAAAAATTTGACACATTTTTCTATAGAAATAAAATTTTGATAAAATTTTCCTATAAATAAAAATTTGACTAAAATTTTTTTCTATAGAAGTTAAAATTTAAAACATGTTTCTATAGAACTAAAAATTTGACAACTTTTTTTTAGAATAAAATTTTGACAAATTTCTATAGAAATAAAATTTTGACAAAAATTCTCTTATAAAGAAATAAAATGTTTTGACAAAACATTTTCTATAGAAATAAATTTTTGACAAAATTTTCTTTGAATAGAATATTTGACAACAAAATTTTTTTGAGAATAAATTTCGAAATAATATTTTAAAAATTTCCTCTATAGAAATAAATTTTTGACAAGAATTTCTCATAGAAATAAAATTTTGACAAATTTCTTAGAAATAAATTTTGATAAAATTTTCTATAAAAAATAAAATTTTGACAAGAAATTTTCAATGATTTAAAACTTTAGCCAAAATATTTCCCTATAGAATTAAAATTTTGACAAAAATTTTCTTAGGAAATAAATTTTGACAAACATTTTCTATAGAATAAAATTTTGACAAAATTTCTCTTAGAAATTAAAATTTTGACAAATTTTACTATAAGAAATTAAAAAATTTTGACAAATATTCAATATTTCTATTTTACAAACATTTTCTATAGAAATAAAATTTTTACAAAAATTTTCTTTACTGAAATAAATGTTTTGACAAAATTTTTATATAGAAAAAAAAAATTTTGGCAAAAATTTTATTATAAATAAACTTTTAACAAAATTTTCTATAGTATAAAAATTTTGACAACATTTTCTGGGAACTGGATAAAAAGCCCGAAGTTCCTAAAATGGAATTGTATTTAATTCCATGAACAATGACTGCTGTACTTTTGTTTTCTGAAAGATATAAAAAAGTTGGCTAGTCTCACCTTCATTTGAATTTTTGCACCTCGCTTTTGGTTGGCAGCTTCTGCTGAAATTTTAAGATCTTGCAAAAGTCCTTTTCACTCTCCCAAAAATATTACCCAACTACCGACATTGATTATGGATTATGCATATCATATATGCAGTAATACCATCAGACACATTTCACTGCAAATACCTACGCCACCGCATATCACAAATCCTATTTATGCATTCCAAAAACCAAACCGGTGCCCTTGGAACAACCAGCTAGTCATCTAGACCAGCCATTTACATACATATTCGGTGAACAGGACCTTACGGGCATGCATCGAATCAAGCTACACAAAATATCCTCCGAATGTAGCGGATGGCGCAGGACATTTCACCATCACACCATCGTCATCATCATCATTTTCATTGCATAGCCTTTGTGCGGCCGGCACACGATAAAAATCATACTTATCAACAAATCCTCGTTAAAAACGCGTTTATGTACGTGTGAAAAAATAACTTGAGGCCATTTTTAAAAATTTTCTATCGTCTGATGTGAAACCGTCTACACAACCACATTCTCATAGCAGGAATCAGCCATAGTGGCAGGATAACTAAAAAAAACCTAAAGGTGCGAATTCTGATACAGAAAGCACAAAAAACATTTTGCCTTGCGGTCTTTTCATATTTTGCATATTGGATTGAGAGACCGGCAAATGGCATTGGGTCTGTGGCTAGGGCATTTATGAGACTGCTGCTGATGTGTTAGCTTGGACTTACTATTGCCAATTCTCGGTTGAAAGTGTACAAGGTATAGGCCAGCATTCTGGGTAAATCATACTCAGTCAGGTGTAAATTGAGACTATTAATCTGATTGTTGGTTATTAAAATCATAATCGTTATTAATAGGGATTAATATTTAAAATGCACAAAGATATGGTCGACCATATCCATGGTAGTTAAGTTAGAGATTTTTGCAAAGGTGATTTTCTTTTTGGGCGAAATATTTCTAATAGAAACAAAATTTTGACTAAAATTATATATAGAAATAAATTTGACTAAATTTATAGTAGAAAAAAAATATTTCTATAGTAATAAAATTTTGAATACGTTTTTTTATAGCAGCTGAGAGTTTTCAGTGCAGCAAGTCATAGAGAAAAAATTTGAGAAAATTTTGCTATAGAAATAAATTTGACATTTTTTCGTTAGTAGAAAAGGTAAAATTTTTGATAAAATGTTCAATAACAAATATGATTTAGGAAAGAAAATGTTGTGTAAGGGTAAGATAGAAATTCTGCAAAATACTTCTAGCTAGAAACAATTTTAATTTTGAGCTATAATTATCCTACAGAAACAAAATTTGAAAAATGTTTCAGTATAGAAAATAAAATCTTTGAAAAAATTTTTCATATTAGTAATACAGATAAGCATATTTTTCTGACCCCCAAGATTTTCTAATAAAGAAAACTCTATTACTTATATAAATATTGACAAAATTTTCTAGTAGGAAATAAAATTTTGATAAAAAGTTTTCTATAGATAACTTATGAAAGATATTTTGAAAAAATTGTTATAAAAAAAAATTTTTGCAAATTTCTTATAAAAACAAAATTTTGACATTTTGTCTAATTGAATAATTTCAATAATTAATTTTTGAGATAAAATTTCTAGAAAAAAATTTTCTATAGAAATAAAATTGTTGATAAATTTTTTATAGAAATAAAATTTTGACAAAATTTTCTTATAGAAATAAAATTTTGACCAAAATTTTTATAGAATAAATTTTGACAAATTTTCTATTAAAAGAATTTGACAAAAATTTTTGTCAACTATTCCACATATTATATGGCCTTAAGAATAAAATTAAACAAAATAATTTGCGATTGTTGAATACTTTCAAAATAAACTTGATATGGGCATTAAAATGCGATCGATACAGGCCTATCTGCTAGTCTACGCATTCTAGGAAAACATAAAAAGATAGTGCGTCATTGAAAGTTGATTTTCATTTTACAATCATGCTGTACATTGATCGCGAATGAATAACCGCAATGGAAACTAATTTGGCGTAAAAGAACTTGCTTAGTTACAAAAAATGTGAAGTATTTTAAAACAATTTAGTTTAGGAGCCGGAAGTCGGAATCCGAAAGCAAAATTTTAGTTCGGTACCGACTTAGACTCCAGTTCAAATCTCAAGACCCTGACGTCAGTCTTCCGGCTCCCTATCCCATTCTAGCCCTTGAATGGTGGGTGAGTAAAAAAATCATTGTGTCCCACTACCAGAGAATGAAGCCGACCCATTTTTGTCGGCGGCGGCTGACATTACATTTTTGCATCCGGCGGCGGCGGCTTGACGGCTAAGCCGATATAAATAAGTCTCTTCGGCGGCGGACAATTATCCATTATAAAATCAATTTGAAGTTATTCGAATGGTAATGAGATTAGTTGTACAACCAATCTTACAATCAAATTTACATTTCATTCAAATTTTTCTGAGGTAAATTTTTGCAAAATTATTATAACACTTTGAAATAGATTGATTGGGGTGAAAGGCTCAACATTTTGACTAAAATTACATCACAATTATTAATAAAGTTTTTTGATTTAAACTAATATTTTTGATTAATTGGCGGCTAAATTTGAGTCGAGATGAGCCGACATATTCAGCGACGGCGTCGACTGGCCAAAAATGGCCGGCGGCGACTGAAATCGGCGGCGCGACTCGGCGGCTTCATCCTCTGCCCACTACGCATAAAAAATATCACCAAAATATTACCAATTAAAATTTTACCTAAATTTTCTACAATATTCAAATAAAAATGTAATAGATTTAACACAAATTTTAATTTAATTTTGAATAAAATTCAAATAAAAATCAAAAAATTGGTAGTATTAATTTATTATTTAATTGGATCAAATAATTTTTTAATTGACTTTGTTGATTGATACTCATAGAAATAAAATTTTGCTTTTTTTGTTTGGTATTTCTTTTTTGTAAAAATTTCTTCAAATTTTAGTAGATTATTTTTTGTTTGACAAAATGTTCTATAGAAATAAAATTTTAACAATTATTTTCAATAGAAATAAAATTTTGACAAAATTTTCCATAGAAAAAAAATTTTGACAACATTTAATTTTAATACTCTCTCATTTTTGTTTGGTATGGGGAATTATTATCAACCAACATTTTACAGACTCCACATTTTCCAATTGGACTTTAAACTCCCATCCATTGTGAAGCA
>PGFW01070849.1:5353-16866 GCA_003123925.1 Haematobia irritans | reverse complement strand
TTTCAAGTTTAACTCAAAAATGTTTAGCAATTTCTAAGTGACATGTATAGTTTGAAAGTTTTTTTTTTTTTAACTAACCATAATCTAACGGAGCTTTTTGAAATTGGGGATGGCCCTCAGGATAGAATGCATAATTTATTTATGTAAAAACTACAATTAAATAATGGACATTATTTCAAATTTATTATGAAAATAAAATGTAACTTATGTGTGGAAAACACGAAATAATTGGATATGTTTTTCGAATGAAGATTGTCGCCAAAAAGTGGTGAAAATGTTCTTGTTGGATCCTGAAGTGTGGCAAATTGGCGCAAAAGCGATGAATTTAACATGGGCTTGTCATCGGACGGATGTCCACCATTTCACTTGCACTGAATTTACATCACTTCCAAAGTGTGATCCGAATTCAGTGTTTTGGATGTGAATTAAAAATTTTGTGTGGTATTTTGCCAAATAAATAAATTTTTTTAATGCATTATAACGCTTTTCCGAAACGTTAACCACAAATATTTTCAAAGATTCGCAATTTTTCTGGAATGAATTAAGCTTTTTTTCGACTAAATTTGAATTTTTTAGCATTTTATAAATTTTTCGTACTATGCTTTATAAATTATTTTAAACTGAAAATGAAGTGCTTAAAACATAGGTAGACGCTAGAGCATCAGCCGAATATAGAAGAATTACAACTTATAAATCAACATGATTCCTTTTTCGTATCAATGTTATATGTTACGTGCAAAAATTTATAAATTTTTATGCAAATTAATAAACATCTAAACAATAATATTTTACTTGACCACAATGATTATTTTACAACTATTTTAAAAGAAGGAAGAAGAAGGGGCTATTATTGGCCTCGTTCTAAATTTATCTAAAAAGGCACCTAATTATTTGCAATCCGACGGCGGCGGTTCTAACGCACGCGGACTTGACGCCGATGCGGATACGAGCCATCGGCCAGCGGCTGCCACCTCAAGTGTATCACGTTTGTCTCGTCGTTTTTTCGTGTTGGAGAAAGGTGCATGCCGGGGATGCTCTCTCCGCCTGCCTTTTGGTCCGAGCCGGGATAGGAAACCCCGGACCATGGACTGTGCCGTCTGCCGAGAATTCGAATTCACCATCGGCTCCGTTTCAGTGAGGTTGTAACCGGTGCATGGGAACTGGTGCACTTCCGGAACTGCTGCCGGCCTAACATGCTGCGTGAGTATAGTCAAAACTGGAATTCGTTGGCAGGATGCTGTGGTCCAATGACAAGCAGCGGGGTCATCTGATTATGGTGACCCACCTGACATTCTCCCGCCACAAACAATTATTCTCCGCCGCAGGCATCTTACATCCGAATATTGTGTGCCAGTTCGGAGAGTGCATCATTTTTTTGCATTTACATTGCACGGGCTCCGTGGTAAATTAGTGAGATTGTAGGACTTTATGAATCGGGAAAAAGGATAAGAGGTTCGCGGCGATCCAGGAAACAAAAGCTTGAATCCCACCTGACAGCCTACGACATTGTGATGGGTTTACCAATGTCCTACGGAGGATCGCACTACAAGAAATTGATGGTGTGGCCTGGCTTCAATATTCACACCGTTCCGTTGCAGTATAGACCTATCACGCTTGTGTAGACACTAAATGGACCCGTACATGGAATGATAATGGGGTGAGCAAGTTAAGTGTGGGGCTGCCGAGTAGGCTTTACATGTTGTACATACCGCCGCCGTTGGTAGCTGTGCTCAGGTTATAGCCCAAACATTTGAGTGGTTTTGAGCGGGCATAACCGAATTGGCTTCTATAAGGGATTTTAATGCCCATACATGAACTTTCGTACCTTCTTCTCCTGTGTATATGACCAGAGGGGCATAGCTTTGGCAAAAGCAGATAGACGACTCACACATTTTGCACGCGTGAACGAAGAGGCCCCCCCCACGAGAATTATGGGTGACTGCAGCGTTCGCCAGTATTTATCGTTAGCATCTCACTGGTCTGAATAAATGAGTATCCGGCAACGCCCGTCATTTCATTGGGGTTTCGGAACCACTCCCCATCAATTCTCAGCCATCAACCGACCTCCGATTTCATAACCTTCTTGAACGCGCGACGTGTTTATTAATCAAAAGGAAAGCCAACTGGGAAGGCTTCCAGAGAATACCCGATCGCCGCTTCAGTTGAGCTCCGTCCCCCTCACATATTCATGCGCCCAGGGGAGTTCCGGGAGCATCATTCAACCAAGCAGCCGCTCGACTTCAATACCGCTGTCGAATTTGCCAAGTGAGGTCCCTGAAACTTCACAAGCCGAAGAGCGGCGGGAACTCGCAGACGAGGCGTGATGAACGCCGTCGCTGCTAACCCTGCTGATCTAGAAATCAAGAGAACTAAAATCTATAGAGATTGAGTGAAGATAGTGCGACGCAGCACAGAGCGAACACTTGGTTGAAGGAGCACCTAGAGCAATGCTTACTTAGGAAGCAGAATCTCGGTAATTGCTGGTCAACAGTTAGAGCCCTCTCTGAACCCCTCCAACAATGGGATGATGGATTTCCAGTCACTTTGCGACTGACGTGACTGCTTGTTGTGACCTATGGATCCGAAGAAGGTGCGCCAAATACTTCAACCGACAAGGTTTGTCGACGCTCCCGAGAGTGATATAGAGCAGAAAAGGGAGATGCCACCCGTCGTGTACGTGCGTCTCGCGAGCCGATGAACAACCACATTACTGCGAGCGAAGTTACCAATGTCGATCAACACCGCGATAACTCATCTATAGGCGCTGGCCCTGACGAATTTCAATGGTACATGGATGAAGCATCTGGCGGGATATACTGGGAGTGAAGTACCATGACCCAGACTCCTTCAATGTTGTTTTTGGAATCACACATCTATACGCGGATGTCTTGGAAAATGGGAAGGGTGATTCCACTACTGAAACGCGGGCAAAAGATTCGAGCAAAGGTTGAAATCGTACAGGACCGGATATCCCTTCTTTCGGCCAGTAGAATTTCCAGCTGCCCGACCATCAGCTGGATTTCCGTAAGGTACATAGTACGATACAGCCTTACATGCGCATTTCCGGACACATAATTAATACAGGGACTTTAACCACGCCAGGCCGTGCTCATAGGACGGTCCTCGTGGCGCTTTGACCTATCGAAAGCATTCGATACGGTCAAACCATGCCCACATTATTTGGAGGACAACTCGAGAATCACGTCCTTACCGACAGGAGCGAAGCGCTTGGGTGCTGATATATGGTGTGGACGCCAGTCGTACGTGGAATTCAGGGACAGAAAGTCAAGACCGGTAGAGCTTAATACAGGGAGTTCCCCAAGGTGGCGGTGATATCTCCGGCACTGTTTAAACTCTACATGTCCTCGAATTCCACCCCTTCCTGACGGCTGTCGAGATTGTTATCATATGCGGAATTGACTTTACAATCTTGGCATCTGGGCCCAATGTTGATGACATTTGCGATCGTTGAACGTCTACATATCAGCTATCTTACCAGTTATTCACTGCTGAGAACTTGAGGATATCCCCCCACGCGAAATCCTCAGCACACACTGTTTTATACATGGACGCAGAAGTAGTGCGCAGGCAGTTGAATACAGAGTCGATGGAGTAATAATTCCGACAACAAAATTACCCCAAATTCTTGGGGTCACATGTCGACAGCCTTTTTAAGGTCATCTGCCCATGCTCAATGCAATTGTAATAAGCTCGTTGGGTAGAAACAAGGTCCTCAAGTCACTTGCGGCAGTCTTTTTGGGCGTGCGCGACAAAGAAACCTTGCCTAACTTACTATAAGGCAATTGGCCGAGCAGTGGTAAACTAAGCAAGCGCCAAGTGTGGACAACGCAGAGCAGCATGATACACGCAGTGGAATAACATACCAAACCTGCCAGACAGCTGCTTCTTTAGAAACTTGCGACTGGGTTGTCTCCGCAGCACACCCCTGGATCACTTTATTGTGAGACAAAGATGCATCCCTGGTGCGTTAGACACAACTACATGTTGTCAAAGCAGTATCTGCCTGGGTGTTATACGCAGTATCATCCATAACCACCATCTTTATGGATACACAACCACGCACCCAGAACGTAAGGGTTGAATATACATAATCTAGAGCGACGAGAATCCAGCGCTATAATAAGATGAGCATCTAGATCAAGCAGCGTACTCAGGCAGGCTTTGAAACAGGATTTCATTGAGGATAACTGATAGCTGAAGCGGGATGAAGCTCTATAAGATATAATCCATGTTCTTGGAGTCCGACCACCCCCATAGCACCGGGGAAAGGACGCTCCCACGGCGAACTAGGGTAGTTTGGCCCAAATTAAGATTCAGGCAAGTTGCAGCCGCACTCAATGCCTACTTATCGGTGATTTGATAGCAGCGTAGCTGACGTTTGTCCAATTTGCAACAAGGGCAGCACGACAACGCGTCTCTTTTCTTTGCCCAGCCAAACCAACCCGACTTACCCACAGATCACTCTGGACACACCCCATCCTTCAGTCGCAGAGTTCCTTGATCTGCCAACAAGCTGATGTACCAAGTGTATTAACATGAACCATGGATGAGTCAAATTAAACTTTTACAACAAACAACAACAACATTGGCACTCATTGCGATCCTTTTTTGTAGTGGTACAACTGGGTGTTACAACTACTCATAAGTGACCATGATTTTTGCGGACATTTGGATTATTCGATACGACATTCTTCGGACGTCGGTGGAATTTCAGGAGTGCAGTCAAATTTCAAAAAAGTGCTGGCAGCGGAAGTTTCAGATCAGATAACCTTGATTTCGCTTCGGATCAGTCTTTAGCGTGAATAGAATACGAACGGAACAGGACTTGTTTCTTTCCGTGAGAGGCTATTTCAATACATTATCGTCGGTTGATATATTCGTAAGCAAGTATTTATATACCCTGCCCAACACTGTGGACATATGGTAATACAAGTAGTTGCATCGATGTTTGCAAAACCCAAGAAGTGAAGACGACGATAGACATCATTGGTACCTTGTTTTGCCAAAAATGCTCAGGGTGGGCTCTTGAGTCGATTATACGCTAATGTCCGTTGTGTCCGTGAACACATTTTGTTAATCAAAGTATAAGTCGGCTAGTTTTTATAGTCCAATCCGACTTCAATTTGACACATCGATTGTGTTTTGGCTCAGAATAAGACCTATTTGATTTTGGAGAAAATCGGTTTCAGATTTAGCTATAGCTCCCATTAATATATATTCTGCTCGATATTGGACTTATATGGCCCGAGAAGCCCAGAGTTTTACCCTTAATTTGCTTTAAAATTTTGCACAAAAGAACGAATTTAGTCACTATAGTCAAGTGTGCTAACATTTTATTGAAATCGTAGATTTAGATATGGCGACGGACATATCCCCAACGGACATTTCGGCACCAAAATGATTTTTGCGGCGTTATGACCTACAATGGGGCGCGGTCACATCGCCCCACTTTTAGTTTGGGCTTTATGGATCCTCCCTTCCATCGCGAGTCATCATGTCCCAAAAAATTAGGCGGCAAAACGCCCCAACGATTTATGGGGAAAATAATGTCGGAATACAAATACAAAACTGTCCATCATGTAAAGTAGTTTTTTGATCCCCAATTTGCGTAAAACTAAATAGCTACGGTATTTAATTCAAAATGCCGTAACTAGAAAGACGGCACAGTGCAGATCTCGTTGATCTATTAAGAAAAATTAAGAGAGAAATTGCGCAAAACGCCTCCACGAGCCCCAAGAACTCTTGCGCCAAAATCAGAACATATGGAGCTGAAATTAATATAATGGTGCGAAAGCTGTGCCGAAAAGATTTTTACAAAACCACTATTAATTTGGAAGCGTTTGCGCATACAGTCTCTTTGTGTTCACAACCAGTAACTGAAATAATGAATGAATGAAATATGGATGATAGAGATGTATTGTTTATACTTTGATGTCCTTTTCTCGGTCGTTGTTAAATTCATCACTTTCAGTATCGGTCCTCAAATGCCTAGCGACTTTCAGTTTTATTATCTTGTTCTTAACACATTAAAATTGGAAAGAGATGAGATTGATCGACGTGCTGCTGACGGGTATTTGAAAGATAAATCCGAGCGCTGCAATTTTTTCACGTACCCTCTAGACAGCAAATCGATCATCTCAATCTCGTTCCTATTTTCAGGTTTTAAAGATACATATTCTTACATTCAGCATCTTCTGTCTGGTTGTTCAAAACGAAAAAAAATTATCAATTTCCGCGCGCGCCGATTTATTTTCAAGTAACCATTCAGCAGCACGTCGATAATCTCACATCTGCCATCCAAATTCGCTGGCGCGAAATCCTTTTTAAATTCATCACATATCAAGTTCCATCCTCACATTTCTCTGCAAAACTTTCGTTTTATTATCTTGTTCTAAACATTAAAATTGGACAAGAGTGAGATGATTCGGATGTTGTGGCTGATGGGTATTTTGAATAATAAATTCGAGCGCGCATTTATTTCACGTACCATCAGCAGCAAATCAGAATCATCTCATTCTCGTTCCAACATTTTCAGTTTTAACAATACATAATTTTCAATTCCAGCATTTGTACTTTGGTTTGTTCCAAAAGAAAAAAAATTATCAATACTTCCGAAATTTTCGGATGTTTCAATAATAAATTCCAAATGATCTTGGAGCTCTAAACCGAGCCTATTTTCATCGGATGCGAAATAGCGCTTCGTCAGCTGCCACTTTTAGCGCTTTTCCATTTCTAATGGTCCACAAATGGTCAAAAATTCTGTTCCAGTCAAAAACAATTAAAACAAACGATGAAGCGCCAAGAATATGCTAGTTTTACATCTATCTTTCCAGTCAATAACGAGGCATATATATCTATTAAATATTTTAAAAAAAATTATATGGACTAGTGACAGTAATCATATCTAGACCTTGACATGATTTACAAAACAATACATTTTCAGTTACGTTTTTAATAACTGACTTGATTTATATTCAATCTTACTACTTCAAGCCGGTGCATCAACACCACATTTTTTTTTATGGGGCTTAGTTGACACGCGATGAGGGCAGGACATAAGAGCCATCAAGACTTTAAAATTTGGGCGCAACATGTGACCGACCCCAATGGAGGTCATAACGCCAAAATACATTTGGGCGACAATGTCCGTTTGGGGGACTATGTCCGGTGCCCTCCGACCTTCTAGACTCCACTATGGTCCCATTATAATATAATGCAACCAAATAAGAATTACTTTTACCTTTAGTTAACCGAACGTTAGAGCCTAACGGAGCTACATGAAAATGGCTGTAAAACAAACTAAAACTATTTTAATTATACATTATAGTTATGCTATAGTGTAACTACAAAATTCTATAAAATTTTTTGAGGAAATATTTTTATTTCTCTAGAATTTCAGTATACTCAAGGCTTTCCACATCATCGTCATCTTCATCGGCTTCAGCATCATCCTAAAAATATTGAAAAAATGATTAAATATGGATATATATAAAATCAATATCGGTAATTTCTTTATAACTTACATCAAAACCAAAACAATCTTCGGTTATAGCCTTTAAAGCCGTCTGGGTTTGAGAAGTATCTGAAAGTTGGAATAATAAAAAATTAAAAATGTTTGTCATTATAACAGTTTGGTTGGAAGGGAACCAAAAAGTCGACTTTTAAATTATTACAATTTATTTAACTTATTTACATTTTGGTAAAGATTACTTTCGAAACTTCGAAAATTTCAAAACACATTCTATTTCTATAGGGGAAAAGTTTTGTCAAAATTTTATTTCTTAGAAAATTTTGTCAAAAATTTTTTTCTATAAGAAATTTGTCAACTTATTTGATTAAATTTTGGGTCAAAATTTATTTATAGGAAAATTTTATTCTAATGAAATTTTCGTATTTTATTAGAACAATTTTGTCAAATTCTATTTTCTAAGAAAAATTCTGTCAGAAATTGTTATGTTCTATAGAAAATTTTGTCCAAAATTTATTTGCTATAGAAAATTTTTGTCAAAAGTTTGAGTTTTATAGAGAATTATTTGTCAAAATTTTAGTTCTTGAAGAAATTTTGTCACAGATTTTATTTCTATAGAAAAATTTTTGGTCAAAATTTATTTCTATCAGAAGAATTTTGTCAAAATTTTATGTTCTATGGTGAAATATTTTGTAAATTTATTTCTAATAGAAAATTTTGCCAACATTTTAATGTTCATCTATAGAAAATTTTGTCAACATTTATTTCTATAGAAAATTGTTCCAAAAATTTATTTCTATAGAAATTTTGTCAAAATTTTATTTTTATAGGCAAAATTTTGTCACAATTTTATTCTTAGAAAATTTGCAAATATTTCTATAGAAATTTGTCAAATTTTATTTGTATAGAAATTTTGTCAAAATTTTATATTTCTATAGAAAATTTTGTCAAAATTTTATTTCTATAGAAATTTTTCAAAATTTTTTTCTATATCGAAAATTTGTCAAAAATTTTATTTCTATAGAAAAAAATTTGTTCAAATTTATATATATGAAATTTTGTCAAAATTTTATTCTATAGAAAATATTTGTCAGAAATTGTGTATTTCTATAGAAAATTTTTGTCACAAATTTTATTTCTATAGAAAATTTTTTCAAAAATTTTAATTTCTAAATGAGAAAATTTTTGTCCAAAATTTTTGACAGATTGTCTATTTCGAAAATTTTGTCAAAATTTTATTTCTATAGGAAAATTTTGTCAAATTTTTATTTCTATAGAAATTTTGTCAACATTTTATTTCTCTAGAAAATTTGTCAACAATTTTATTTCTATATGAAAATGTTGTCAAAATTTTATTTTCTATAGAAAATTTTGTCAAAATTTTATTTTCTATAAGAAATTTTGTTCACAATTTTATTTCTTAAAACCTCAACGATTTTATTTCTATAGAAATTTTGTCAAAAATTTTATTTCTATAGAAATTTTGTCAAAATTTTATTTATAAAATTTTAATTTCTATAGAACAATTTTTGTCAACATGGTTTATTTCTATAAAATTTGCAAAATTTTATTTCTATAGAAAATTGTGTCAAAATTTTTTTCTATAGAAAAAATTTGTTAACATTTTAATTCTATAGCCAAAATTTGTCAAAATTTACTTCTATAGAAAATTTTGTCACAATTTATTTCTATAGAAAATTTTGTCACATTTATTTTATATAGAAATTTTGTCAAAATTTTATTTATATAGAAAATTTTGTCAAAAATTTTATTTTTTTAGAAAAAGTTGTCAAAATTTTATTTCTATAGAACATTTTTTCAAAATTTTATTTCTATAGAAAATTTTGTCAAAATTTTATTTCTATAGAAAATTTTGTCAAAATTTTATTCATATTCATCTTTATTTAATCAAACCGAGCCCATGCGGACTATATGTTGATAGATAATACAAATGATTACAGGTATTTGCTTGAAATGATAAAACTAATTCATATTTAAAAAAAAAAAATAAGTGAAAAATACTATAATAAAACGAAATATATATGAAAATTATGAAAATAAAAACAAAGAAAGGCTAAATGTGATGTTTAAAACTAATATCCTAAAACTAAAAAACCTAACGCACACTTTTATAAAAAAAAAATAAAATAATTATGAAAAAATAAATGGTGATATAATTATTGTCAGTGAGAAACATGACTAGTTCAAACGATTATTATGAAAATGCAAAATCAATCTATCTTTAAATGTATGAGAAGAAATTGAAAAATCCTTGCAAGAAGCAGGCAAATGGTTCCATAGCCTTGTTTTGCGAATTGGCAAAAGATTTCTCAAAAATGTTGTGGCTGAAATGTTCCACACGGAGTTGTGAATTTCTTGTGGAGTGTAAAAAATTGAAGTTATGCAGAAGATAAGAGTATGTTCTGCGTTTTATGCCATTAAAAAAAGAAACAAAGACATTTAATGGATTACAAAATCGTTAAAAAGGCAACCCAATAACTGCGAAGCAAAGTAGTCGTAGTCCTCCTACATCGCTGGCCGTAAACAAAACGAAGAATACCATGAAAACACGAAATAAGTCTGTTAACGCAGGATCGATTAGCACCCGTATAGACCTCAATACCGTAAAGTATATGCGGCATGAGCAAGGAATGTGCCAACATATATTTAATCTGTGTAGGAAATATAACATTAAGGGAATATAACTTCTTAAGTACAAAATTCAATTTCGCACACACATGGGCGATATGTGAGCCAAATGTAAGACCGGTGTCAAGTTCGAATCCGAGCGAAGTAATACAACTAGACGGAACGACAACACTATTCTGGACAACAATACAATTATTAGCACGTAAATTGTGAGATCCACCAAATACTATACATTTAGTCTTATCTACATTAATCCTAAGTTTATTGCAACGGGCCCATTCACAGATACGACCAATATCATCATCTAGATTGGAGACACAGGTATCCAGATCCTCCGTATCACTTGTACTTAGCAACTGAATATCGTCAGCATATATAGCTAAGTTAACATGCCGAACGTAAAGATGTAGGTCATTCACATACAACGTAAATAGAATCGGTCCCAATATAGAGCCCTGGGGTACCCCGGCAAGTATCGTGTTGACACCCGAACATTGATCCCGATATGACACGAACTGCGAACGACCAGACAGAAACGAGGACATTAGCTCGCATGATGACACTGACAAGTTGAATTCATGATTAAGTTTATAGCACAGGATGTTGTGATCTACAGAGTCAAAAGCTTTGCTCAGATCTAGAGCAGCCAGAAAAGTTTGTCAAAGTTTTATTTCTATAGAAAATTTTGTCAAAATTTTATTTTTATCGAAAATTTTGTCAAAATTTTATTTCTATAGAAATATTTTGTCAATATTCTATTTTCTATAGAAAATTGCAAAAACTTTATTTCTAATAGAAAATTTTGTCAACAATTTTATTATTCTATAGAAAATTTTGTCAAAATCTATTTTTATAGAAAATTTTTGTCAAAATTTTTATTGTATATGAAATTTTTGTCAAAATTTTATTTCTATAGAAAATTTTGTCAAAATTTTATTTCTATAGAAATTTTTTCAAAATTTTATTTCTATAGAAAATTTTGTCAAAATTTTATTTCTATAGAAAATTTTGTCAAATTTTATTTCTATAGAAAAATTTGTTAACATTTTATTTCTATAGAAAATTTTGTCAAAATTTTATTTCTATAGAAAATTTTGTCAAATTTTATTTCTATAGAAAATTGTGTCAAAATTTTATTTCTATAGAAAATTTGTCAAAATTTTATTTCTATAGAAAATTTTGTCACAATTTTATTTCTATAGAAAATTTTGTCAAAATTTTATTTCTATAAGAAATTTTGTCAAAATTTTATTTCTATAGATAAGTTTGTTCAATTAAATTAAATTCCAGAGGAAATTTAGAGGCATATTTGCAAAATCTACCAAAACATCAAGAATTCTACCAATCTACCAAACAGTAAATAAACGTCTAAAAT
>PGFW01070833.1:12234-22386 GCA_003123925.1 Haematobia irritans | reverse complement strand
TTTTGTTCTTTTTGTCTTTAGTTTTGAGTATCTACTGAGTGTACTACCACTGAATACTAAAAATGCCTGCAAACTCAGATCTACCCTTCATATCCAATGGCAGATGAAAACAGATGTTAAAAGAATATGTCATACCAATGAAGACATCAAATTCCATATTGGTCACACCTACATGGATCCATATATCAGCGCCAATGCATTGGCCTGTGATAGCCTTTTAAGTAAAAGGTGGAATACCAAGAAATCTTGAAAAAGGCAGGGTTTGAGGTTTGAATGCATAAATTGAGCAATTAGACCCTACCTCGGATTGAGGAGAAGAAGTTTCTTCTTTAGCAAGACCCTGTGATAATGGGTTTTGTCGCATATTTTATTACCTATAACCTCATAGTGTCAGGTATGAATTAACTTTGATCTTGACAAAAAAGAGTGCTTAAACCAGAAATATTGATTATGGTTTATTGATCAGAATCACCCTCTGAGTCAATCTAGCCTTGGTGTCCTTCCGTTCATCCAAGATTTGTTGTTCCCAGTATTCCCTCGTCGCATTTTTTAACCGATTCGATGAAATTTGGCTATATGGGCGTGTTTATCGGCATCAGACGAACGCTATTGGTATATTTGGAAAAGATCGGAATCAAAAACCTTAGATAATAGCTTACCATTATTTATATGTATCGCCCGATTTCGATTAATATGTGGTCACATTGCGTTCATTTTACCTCAACGCGATCCAACGTCAAATTTGCCAGCAAAGTAAATTCTAAGTGTACCACTTTAAGAGTGCAAATTGTCATCGAATCGGTTCAAGATTTAGCTATAGCTCCCAATATAAATATGTATCGCCCCGATTTTCACAAATTTGGTCCATAAAACCCTTATTTACCAGCTAATTAATACTGCCGAGGCAGAAAAAGCAAACCGGAGTCATAGACCATGTTGCAGCAACATCGGCACACATCACCAATATGGCTTCTAAAAAAGAGGTTTCCTTGTTCATTTCTCCCGCACAATAGCCACCGAAAATTCCAGATGTTCAATCACGGTTGCCACAGTCGGTGAATTCTACCAAACAATGATTATTATTAAGATTGTTGTACCATTTGTAGAATGTGAAAATGAGTACTTCACAAATTTTCTATATGACAAAATTCTATAGAATTAAATTCTCAAACAAAATGTTCTATAGTACATTAGAATTCTACAAATTTTCTAATAGAAATGAAAATTTTGGACAACATTATTCTAAAGAAGTAAGATTGACAAATTTCTACAAAATGAAAATGGTTTGACGAATCAATTCCCTATGGAAACAAAATTTGATAACATTTTGCTAACAGAAATACAATGTTGACAATCATTTTCTACAGATACTAAATTTTGGACAAATCTTTTCTACCAGAAATAAAGATTTTGACAAACATGTTTCTATAAAAATTAGAATTTTTGACGAATTTTCCAACAGAAATAAAAATTGCACAAATTTCCATCGAAATAAAATTTTCTAGAGAAAGTAAAATTTAAACAAAATTTCCACAGAAAATAAAATGTTGAACAAAAATTTTTCTTTGGAATTAAAAATTATGCAAACAATTCTATAGAAATAAAATTTGACAACATTTTATAGAAATAAAAATTTTACAATATTTCATAGAAATAAAATGTTATAAAATTTCTATAGAAGTCAAAAGTTTTGACAAAATTTTCTATAGAAATAAAATCTTTGAAAAATTTTCTATAGAAATAAAATTTTGAAAAATTTCTATAGAAATAAAAATTTTGACAAATTTTTCTATAGATATAAAATTTGATCACAATTTCTATAGAAAATAAAAGTTTTGACAAAATTTTCGTATATAGAAATAAAATTTTTAACAAAAATTTCTATGGAATTAAAAATTTTAACAAAAAATTTCTATAAAAAATGAAATTTTAACCAAAATTTCTACAGAAATTGCCATGTTTTGACAACATTTTCTATGAAGTAAAAATTTTGACAAAAATTTCTATTAGAAATAAAATTTCACAATATTTCTATAGAAATAAATTTTCACAATATTTTCT
The DNA here is from genome assembly GCA_003123925.1 of Haematobia irritans. Lineage (NCBI taxonomy): Eukaryota > Metazoa > Arthropoda > Insecta > Diptera > Muscidae > Haematobia > Haematobia irritans. The sequence continues at coordinate 20,325 of PGFW01070833.1, read as the reverse complement.
ATAAAAAAAAATCTTGCCTAAAAATTTTCTATAGAAATGAAAATTTTGGACCAAAATTTTCTGTAGAAATAAATTTTTGACAAAATTTTCTATGAAAAATAAATTTATTTTTTTTGACAAAAATTTTCTATACAATAAATTTTGACAAATCTTTTCAATAGAAATGAAAAATTTTTGAAAAAATATTTTCTATAGAAAATAAAATTTGACAAAATTTTTCTATAGAAATATGAAATTAAGACAAAAATTTTCTATGAGAATGAAATTTTGACAAAAATTTTCTATTGGAATTAAAATTTACCAAAATTTTCTAATAGAAATAAAAATTTTCCAACATATTTTCTTATAGAAATAAAAGTGTTGATAAAATTTTTCTATAGAAATAAATAAATTTGAAAAAAATTTTCTAATAGAAATTAAAATTTTGAAAAAATTTTCCCCTGTAGAAATAATAATTTGACAAATATTTTCCTATGCGAATTAAAATTTTACCAAAATTTTTATAGAAATAAAATTTTCCGGCAATATTTTTCTATAGAATAAATCGTGATGTTGAATAAATGCATAAAATAGTTTGACAAATTTTTATAATGATAAAGTTTTGACAAAATTTCTAATAGAAAAAAAATATTACTATTTTTCATATAAGAAATATTAAATGTTTGTATTCTAGAAAATATTTTCTTAATAGATAGTCCTACAAAATCTCTATAAAATTGTGAAATTTTCTAAGAAATAAATTTTCTAAAATTTTATTTAAACATAAAAAATTTTGACATAAACTATATGTCTAATAGACAATAAAAATTTGACATAAAATTATTCTCTATAGATAAATAAAATTGAAAAATTTTGAATAAATCTTTAAATTTTTTTCATTAGAGAAATAAAAGTTTTGACTAAAAATTCTTCTCATGATATAAAAATTTTAAGTCACTAGAATTATATTAATATTAGAATAATATAATTATATCACAAAATTTTCTATAGAAATATTAGATTTTAAAATAATTTTCTATTAGAAAATAAAATGTTTCATAAAAGTTCCAGATATATAAATTTTTCTAAAAGTCAATAAATAAAAGTATTTTGACAAAATTTATAATAATTATAAAAAATTTCTATATAAATATAACATTTACAAATACTTGAAAATTTTAACAAAACAGTAAATAAAATCTTAAAAAAATTAACAAAAATTTGACGGTTTCTATCGTAAAAATTACCAATTTTCTATAGAAATTTGAATTCACATATATTTTACATAATAGAAATAAAATGTGTTTTCTAAATAAAGAGTTTTGACCATAATCTATAGAAATAAATGACAAATTTATGATTAAAAAATTTTGACAGTTCTATAGGAAAAAAAATTGTTACAAAAATTTTTCTTGATAATATTCAAGAATTTTATAAAATAAATTATTGTATCAAAAATTATTTTCTGTTATAGAAATAAAATTTTTAGAAAAATTATTTATAAGAATTTATATAATAATAATTATTAGCAAATGATTCATATAAAGTAAAATATTTCAATTTGTAACAGAATTGAAATATCAGATACAATTACAAATTCTTTGAATTCAATCTAATAAATATAAATTCTGCTAGTAATTTGCTTTTGAAAATTTAAAAATTTTATACAAAAATTTGATTTTCTATAGTAAATTTAAACTTTGTAGAAATAAATTAAAAATTTCTAAGAAATAATGATCATTCTATATTTAAAATTTTCAAAAGAATTTTACAGAATATTACATACTTTACTATGGGAAATAACATTTCTTTAAATAAATCTGATTTCGCTCTTAGATTTTTAACAGAACCAACATTCAGCTTGTAGTCTTCAATCTCAAATCCACATTTCCTCAATAAAAAACATTGTCATATGGTTATATGGCATTAGTGATAGAACGAATTTAACGGAATATGGTATGAAAGGTTCAAACGCAATCACTTAGAAACGCAAAAGCCTTAAGTGAACTACAAAGTTTTCAAAAGAGTAGCGGGTATAGATTGAGCATAAATGACAAAAGCTGAAGGGAAACTGATTTTGTCCCCTCCAAATAGAAACATCAAATGATGAGTCTTTTAGTCTTTCAACAGATTTACCATTCACCTTTGATAGCAGGAAAAAGCATCGGTTAAAGGTATCAAAAAATACATCAAATAGTAGAATATATAAAAAGATTTTTTTGAAAAGATGTTAAGTCCATTAAGATTAACATGATAAAGTAAGTAAGAAAGTTGCGTCGGAGTCGGACTGAGATCAATACCCGGTAAAGCCACCCGTACTGAATTAAGTAAGGATATTGTTTGTGGGGGCATTTTAAAGAGTTATTAAATAAAAAAGAAGAAATCCGCTAATTCAGTGATGCGTAATAAATCAAAATTTGTGAAAATTGAAAATTATATTTATATATAAGAGCTACATGTGAGTCTAAACTACGAATCGCGGTATTACTTTAAAATTTTTAAATTGAGTAAACATTTGTTATTTAAATAAGAGTAATTATGGCAATAATTTGAGGAAATCGAGCAAAGGCATATATTTATGGAAGCTTATCGAAATCTTAATCGGTTTGGATGCATATTTTCGCAGGTTTTGCCTTGTTATTACCAGAGATATACCTTGTGCTGAATTGAGTAAAAATCGTTTCCTAAAATAAGGCTATTATGGTCAGCAAATAAAGTTTAAAAAGGGAGGTAAATTTTTGTGAAAAACGTGCGATACTTTATATGGGAGCTATATTTAAATCTGTTACCGATTTTCGGATGAATTTTTGCCCATTATTGTCAGTAGTAACAAGAAGATTAGAGTAACCTTCAACTATGAGTTAAGCATCGGTTGATAAATAACGAGAATATGGCAACTTTGGAAATCGGAGCGAGGCATATATATGGGAGCTATATCTAAATCTGAACCGATTTGGATTATATGTTTTGCAGGTTTTAGTGGTATTACAGGAGATTACCTTGTGCTAAATTTAAGTAAGATCGAGTTAATAAATGAGACCACTAAAGGTCAACACACATATATACGGCCGTAACTTCGGCCAGCCGAAAGGCTTATGCTACCACTCCCACCATGGATTGCGTAGAAACTTCTTCTAAACACTGACATCCACAATCGAACTACTTTAGTGCGCGTACGTTTGCATGGGAAGATATCTTAATTGTATCGTAAAGTCCATACGTGGCTGCATATAGTAATCAAAAAAGATCGATTAAATACGTTATAATTCTATAGAAATAAAATTTTGACAAATTTTCTATAGAAACAAAACTTCTTAACCAAAATTTTCTACAGAAATAAAGTTTTGACAACATTTTCTATCAAGCAAATAAAGTTTTGACAAAAATTATCTATAGAAATAAAATTTTAACAAAATTTTCTTATAGAAATAAAATTTTAACAAAATTTTCATATAGAAATAAATAATTTTGACAAAATTTTCTATACACATAAAAATTTAACAATAAATTTCTAGTAGAAATAAAATTTTGGCAAAATTTCTATAGAAACTAAAATTTTAACAAAATTTTCTACAGAAATAAAATTTGACCAAAATTTTCGTATAGAAATAAAATTTTAACAAAAATTTTCTACAGAAATAAAATTTTAACAAATTTTCTATACAAAATAAAATTTTACACAAAAATTTCTTAGTGTTCATAAATAAGTTTTGGACCAAAATTTCTATAGAAATAAAATTTTTACAAAATTTTCTATAGATAATAAAATTGAAAAATTTTCTATACAAATAAAATTTTAACAAAAATTTCTATAGAAATAAAATTTTGGCAAAATTTCTATAGAAATAAAATTTTAACAAAATTTCCTATAGAAATAAAGTTTTACAAAATCTTTCTATAGAAATAAAAATTTTAACAAAATTTTCAACGAAATAAAATTTTGAACAAAATTTTTATAAAATTACAAGTTTAACAAAAAATTTCTATAGAAATAAAGTTATTTTAACAAAAATTTTCTATTAGAAATAAAATTCTTAACAAAATTTTCCTATAGAAATAAAATGTTTTGACAAAATTTTCTATAGATAAATTTTGAATCAACAATTTTCTATAGACATAAATTAAAAATTTCTAGAAAATTATTTTTAAACAAAATTTCTGAACAAAATCGTATGATAACTAAAATGTTTCATTAGAAATAAAATTTTGAATTCTGTAAAATTTCTAAATTCTAGAAATAAAATTTTGTACAAATATTTTCTATAGAAATAAAATTTTGACAAAATTTCTATGACAAATAAAATTTTAACAATATTTCTATAGAAATAAATACCAAATTCTTGGTATACAAATTTCTATAGAAATTAAAAGTTTAATTTACAGAATAATTTTGCATAAAATTTATAGAAATAAGTTTTGACAAAATTTTCTATAGAGAATAAATTGGTTAACAAAATTTCTAATAAAATTTTGAAATATTTTAGGAATTAACAAAACATTTCTAGTACAAAATAAATCTTTAACAACAATTTCTACAGAAAATTAAGTATTTCTACTGAATACAAAACTTTCTATCACCAAAATTTAATATAAACAAAATGTTTACAGTATACTATAAGAAATAAATGTGTTTAAAATTGCTTCTATAGAATAAATTTTGACAAAATTTCTTAAATAAAATGTTTGACAAAAATTTCGTATAGAAAATAAAGATTTAAAATTCCGTGAAAAATAGGACCCAAAATTTCTGTAGAAACTAAAATTTTGACACAACAATTTTCTAATAGAAATAAAAATTTTACACAAAATTGCTTTTAGAAATACAATTTTGAACAACAATTTTCATAAGAAATAAAATTTGACAAAAGATTTCGTATAGAAATAAAAATGTGTGTGAGATGTGGATTGGTGTGGGCTCGATGGCAACCATGATTATGGAAACCGATATGGACCAATTTTTTGTTGGATTGCAGATCGGCTATATATAACTAATAGACCGATATGGACCAATTTTGGTATGGGTTGTTAGCGGCCATATACTAACACCACGTCCAAATTTGAACCGCATCGGCATGAAATTTGCGTTCTCTTAGAGAATCCGCAAGCCAAATGCTGGGGATTTGCGTTTTATGATGGAGCTAATATACATTACTGGACCGATATAGAACCATATTCTGGCACGGCTTGTTAGAGATCATATACTGAACACCATGTACCAAATTTTAAGCAAGATCGGATGAAATTTGCTTCTCTTTGATGGACTCCGCAAGCAAAATCTGGGATCGGTTATATGGGGGCATATATATAATTATGAGACCGCATGGTGGACCAAATTTTTGCATGGTGTTAGAGACCATATACTACAACACGCCACGTATCCAAATTTGAACCGGACGGATGAAATTTGCTTCTCTGTGTAAGAGGCTCGCGCAAGCCAAAATCGCGGAGTGCGATTTATATGGGGGCTATATATAAGTTATGCCGACCGATGTGGACCAATTTTTGGCGATGGTTGTTAGAGAGCATAACTAACACCAATGTACCAAATTTCAGCCGGATCGGATGAAATTTGCTTACTCGTGGGGTAGAGCAATTCGGCAAGCCAAATTGGGGCGTCCGTTATATGGGGCTTATATATAATTATGAGCCGATGGGACAATTTTCGCATGGTTGGAGAGGACCATTGTATCAACGCCAGTTGTGTAGGCGCAGGAAATTTCACAAAAGTGGCGGGGGATGAAATTTGCCTTCGCTTTTGACGGCTGCCGCAAGTCAAAATCTGCAGGTTCCGTTTATCATGGGGGCTATACGTAAAGCTGGTCCCGATATGCCCATTTGCAATACCCATCCGACCTAACACAATAACAGACTACTTGTGCCAAGTTTCAAAAGCGATAGCTTGTTTCCTTCGGAAATGGCTGACATCGTGCATTTCAAAAGGACGGCATGGTCGGGCGACGGACGGCGGACGATGCTTAGATCGGACTCGGAGATTTCACCACGACCCAGAATATATATACTGTATGGGGTCTTTAGAGCAGTAATTTCCGATGTGCTTAACAAACGGAATGACAAAGTTAACGCGAATGACAAAGTGGCAGGTATAAAAAAGTCTATAAGGGAAACATTTCGGGAAAATCGAGCGAGGTATATATATATTCGAGCTATATCTAAATCACATATTGTCAGTAAGATCGCCTTGATTAAATAAGGGAACTATGCCGCAAACTTTATCGGAGGGAAACTGAGCGAGGCATAATATATGCGAGCTATATCTAAATCTGAAAGCCGATTTGGTTTATTTTTGCAGTTTTGTTGGTATTACAGAGATTACTCTTGTGTGAAATCTTGAGTAAGATTGTGTTAATAAATGAGGCCACTATGTCAAAAAAAGTTATAAGGGCAAATTTTGGGAAAATCGGGCCGATACATATTATATGGGACCATATAATTTACAATCTGAACCGATTTCGAATGATTTCTTTTGCACTACTAGTAAGTACTATAAGAAAATTAGATTGCCAACATTGAAGTAAGTAACGATCGCGTTGAAATAAATAAAGGGAATTTTGGCAAAAATTGGGAAAAATCGGGCGCGATACATATAATATGGGCACCTCATAGGCTTAAATCGAACGAATTTCGATTGATTTTTTGCACATATAGTAAAGTACTATTAGGAAATTTAGGATTTGCCACATTGAGTAGATCGTGATAAAATAAGGGGACTTTTGGCCAAAAATTGGGAAAATCGGGCATACATATATATGCGGACCTATTCATTGTAAATCTGAACCGAATTCTTGATTTGAAATTGGTACCAATAAAGGCCTGCTCAAATTAGATTACCTTTGTGGGAAATTTTAACGCTCATCGTTGATAAATAGAACGCAATCTGACCCCATTTATCGAAATCGGGCAATACATATATGTACATATGGGAAACTATATCTTAAATTTGCACCCGATTTTTTTCAAATTCAAAATAGTGTTCATCCTGTCCATAAAAATGACATTACATACAAAATTTTCAGGTCAAAATTAAATTACGATTGGAAATCTTCGCAAACATCATATTACATATGAACCGGTCAGCACGCACGGGACGGACATCAAGCGTTAGACGACTCAGGGTGTGAGTCTGAGGTCAATCAGATATATATTTTATGCCGTCCAATAAATCCAATATATCTAGTGGGGCCATTTCAAAGTATTACTACCCTGACCACTACTTGTTTAGGCTATAAATATTACATGAATTGGCCAGGTTATATGATTGGCGAGCAAAATAATATTATTTTGGATCTCTCTCTAAATAAGCGGAAAGCCTTACTTACAAATCTGTCACTGCATTTAATTAAAATTTCCACTCACATGTCTCAATTAAATGCTTAATACTACAATCACCATCAGCATCTGCATCATTATAAACTCCTCCTGCTTGCCATCCATCCATCAATCGTATAAGAATCTTAGGCGATCATTGATTTGGATGCTAGCCTGTGTAGCTTTTTGTCCAGTCGTAGTGTAGTAATGGACCCATTTGGTAAATTTGTCAATCATTAACGTTTATCACGTGCCAATTTAATGATTTTCACATGCATGCCCATTATACTCTGACCAAGATGATGACGATGATGATGAGAATGGATAAAATATTGTTCCCCCATAAGAGCTTCAAAAGAAAAGAAAAAAAGACACAAACCAAAAGTATTGGAAAATTTAACGCCAAGTGTGTTGAGGTATCGCCATCACCAACCACCAAGCCTGTATCCTCTCCAGTGTAAACTTGTTTGCCAACATCGATGACCATCAAATATGCCATAGTGTGAAGTAACCTTGTCGTTGACCAAAAACTGAGGAGAAAACTGATGAGACAAAATGCTGTGACTTCACAACATGATCATCATCACCATCAATTCGTCCATCACCACCAAAGGCTATCGCACAATCCTTAAAGGTATTCTGCTGTCTGACGATACTGTCCAATGCCCATCAAACATATTGACTACATGACAAGCCAAGACGACTTGGAAGCTTGTCCATATATCAAATGTTACAAAGTTAGCGTAATAAGAAAACTGGAAACTGCCAGAGGCGAGGGAGGTTTAA
>PGFW01070831.1:12231-22810 GCA_003123925.1 Haematobia irritans | reverse complement strand
CGAAAGGACCTCCGACTGAAATCTAATAATGGCAGGAGGGCGAGCATAGCATTTGCATGCAGTCTAAAGCCTTTACAAACATATTGGGCAATCAGTGGCCGCAAAAAATGGGCTGCGCGCGATGTATCCTGTTGGTCGGAAAATCGGCACGTCCAATTGGTTCCGTATTTACGCTATTGGGACACGATTTTTCGACAAAAAAGTTTAACTCTTTTCTAACAGTAACAGCATGTTTATTTGCCGGGGATAAGTTATTCAAAAGATTATCTTATAACGATGGCTCCACATTGGATGGACAAATGGGTTTCGGGGTATATTCTAAAAACCTGGACTTTAAAATAGGAAAAGATTAATCATCACTGAGGTTTTTCAGGCTGAATATTAGCAAAAAATTGGCTGAAGAAGTAGTTTTCCAACAAATGTTGTCCATAAATATTATACTTTAGATAGTCAGCCTGTAATAAAAATGCCTTTACGACTCAGTGTTCCTGAACAGTGTTTGGCCAGGAAGTACTATTTAGGCGTCTTGTAGGCCGTAGAAGCACAATGTATAGCTCTTCCATCAACACACATTTTTTAAGAAATTTTATAACCATTTTTGTTTGGCTCTAGAGGAGGGGAAAATTACGAAGACCGACAAGGCCTTACTTCTTTTACAACTGTGTTTGTTAACCCATCTGCGTTACACTCGTGCCAAAACAATTAATCCTACTTAAATTTGAACGAAAATTCTTACCCAATACTACAAACAAATAAAATACTTGCCACAATTCTATATCCTATCGAAAATTTGTCAACATTCTATTTTTATAGGAACACTTTTGTCATAACTTTTTATTTCTATAGAAATTTTGGGTTTTATTTTTTAATTTTCTGATAGAAAATTTTTCTCAAAATTTTATTGCCTATAGGAAACATTTTGTTCAAATCTTTAGTTTTTTATAGAAAATTTGTCAAACTCGGATTATTACGTTATTTACAGCAGGCTTATTTATTTTACTCTCCAACATATGGATGGGGTATATTAACTTTGTCATTCGTTCTGTAACACAATCGAATATTGCTGTAAAATGACCCCACTAAAGTATTTAATATTATATAATATATTCTGGGTCGTGGTAAAATAAAATTCTTGAGTCGATCCTGAGCATGTTCGTTCCCTCCGTCCTGTCCGTCTGTTTGAAATCACGCATTACTTTAACCACAAAGTATTGTGTTGATAGTTCGGTAGGATGGTATTTCGCAATGGACCATCATCGGTCCCATTTTACGTATAAGACCCCATAGACAACGGGACCCCCAAATTGGGTTGGGCGAGGCCTCTGAAGACGAGGCAATTTTATTGTACATAGGTTTGTAAGTAATATGAGTCTCTACACAATCTCTGCAAACATTCCGGGTTCCCACAAATACGGCCTTAATTCACATATACGCCGCCCATATAACACCGATCCACCACGATTTGCTTGCGGAGCCTCTACGAGTAGCAAATTTACATCGATCCGGCTCGATGAAATTTGGTACGAGGTGTTAGTATCATGGTCTCTAAACACACCATGCAAAAACTCTAGTCACAACATCGGTCCATTAAATTACATAGACCCCCATTATAACACCGATCCCCCGATTTGTCTTTCGGGAGCCTCTTGGAGAGAGCCAAAAATTCATTCGATCCGGTTTTCAAGATTTTTTGATTTCGTTGATCGTTTTCAGTTAACATAATGGTATCCAACTGCATGTTGTTGTGAATTGGTTATACATATCAGTCCATAATCATATATATAGCCCCATTATAAACCCGATTCCCCAGATTTGACACCGGTCCCTCTTGAGAAGCAAAATTTTCATCCGATCTGGTTAGAAATTTGGTACGTGGTTGTAGCGTATCATGATTATTTCAACAACCATGCTCCCAAAAACAGCTGGGTCCATATTCAGGTTACCATAATCCATATATTAGCCCCATATAACGATCCCGAGATCTGGTCTTTGGAGCCTCTTTGGAGGAGCAAACTTTCATCGAGGTCATCTGTGCTCAGTTTTTTATGGACCGTAACACCACTACGTCCTATCGGTCTTTAGTTATATATAGCCCTCAGAATAATCGATTATCCAATCACTCAAAACAAATTCGGTCCATATCAAGTCTCATAATTCTATTCACACCCCCATATTTCTTCCCCCAATTCTGCTCTCTGCGTACCGTGCAAAAGTCCATATCGTTTCGTATAATTTATTCTGATAGAGGGGGACCTTACTATACATAACTTTTTGTCTCAATAAGGGCCTTGGTTATAAATTTGTAAAAGGCCAATGTTGATTTTTAATAAAAACACAAACTATTTAGGGATGATTATTTGTAAACTTCTATTTTATTATATAGAATATATGGTATTTCACTCAATTACTGTTATGGAACAAAATATCGTCCAAATGGTCCGCGACCTCGGTCTGGCCACACCTTCCATCGATGGTCCAACATTTTTCGATCTGACCGCTGACGGCAATTAATTGGGTTCTCTATGCCGTCATAGCTCTTAGTTTCTCCATCCTTTTAGCTCTTGAATTGTTGCTTGGCATTATCGACGTTACTCACCTGTTCCTTTCAAATACACCCCAAAGAAAAGAAAAAGTCCCAACGGGTCAAACTCACATTGATCTCTCGCGGCCCAGTTGACACATCTCGGACATCGCTGAGATAACCCACGTCCCATTGATTTTGTCTGCGACAAACAGCACATTGTTTCGTCTTAGCGCTGTGGAAAGATGGCACCGTTCCTGGCCTGAAACCACATATCCGTCCACATTCCATATCTTCAATTTCGGCCCATCAAAAGTTCGTTGTCAATCTCACGGATAGCCGCAACAACCACTTCACAGTAACCTTCCTGAGCGGTTCATTTTGGAAAAAAATACGGCCGATGATGCCGTGAAAGCCCATTAATCCGCACCAAGAAACAGTCCTCTTTGTTGGCTTGCATTGGTTTTTTCGACGACATCCACTCTTGGATTTTTCTCATTCGCCCAAATGCGCGCTATTCTGTCTTATTGACGGAGTTCAGTCCCACTGAGGGTGAAAATTGTGTCTTCATCACTGAAGATATTTTCTGGTTCGAAAATGGACACACTCGTTGTTGGATTATTATCTCCTCCATGTTTCAATTGAGTAATCTGAAAATAGAGAAATGTCAAATTAAATTCCGGAAAAAAAACTTTGGCGTTAGGTGTTGGGTTCACCATTCAACTCCGGGCCATTCCTCCTTCTCTTTAATACCACGTATGGACTAACTCACAATTCAGAAAACATGTAAGAAGTTTTAAAGGACCTACTCCCGCAACCCAAAGTTATTTCGATCACTGTTGGATGATAGTCTCTCCTCGTAGAGTTTCTACGACATCCTTTGGTGGAGGGTTACATACGATTCGTGCCACTGGCCGAAATTACGGAGCGTATATACTTGTTTTTTTTTTATATTTTACCCATTTCGTGTCTTAATGGGAGTGTTTGACTTAAAAGCCTTCCTTATTAAATGAAGCCGCTAAAGCCGCGGTTGGGTATTAGAGGCGTTAACAAATTTAAATTCTTCCATTTTGATTTTTCGATACAGTTTTGTTTCCATTTTCTATTAAGATTAAAAGAAAATTACCCAAAAAGCTTTCAAGCTACGTAATGTTCACAAATCCTATACGATATTTTATATAATTCAAAAATTTTAGAGCATATTGTTTCTATATGACTCTAAAAATCTGATTTACAGAAAAATCGGCGGACATACACTCTCGCCGCACATGCTCAGGGTCTAATCCTTCTACCCTGAAATAACCGGCTTTATGTATATTTTATTCCAAATATAATAAAGCTATTAAAATAAAACAAAATACAATTTGCATTAGCACACATTAAAAAACGCAACAAATAGCTTATTGTCATCGCTCTACTCATTATTTTTGTGTTACTTGCCGTAGCCAGAATTGTGAATAGTTTGTCAACAATAAATACAAAAAAAAAACAAATTTAGTTAGCTAATTCTATTATGGAAGTTTATTTCATGTGGTAGGGTGTGCATTATTGTTGCCTAAGCACACAAAACACATTACTCAAATTTTTTATAACCATTTAATTATCGGAAACTATTTTTCACAACAAAAAATCAATTATACACATTCAATTTCGCCTAGGAATACATCTAAATTAATCTGATTGTTCAGAAGAATACCACTTGTTATTTTATTTTGTCAATATGTTATTTTATTTTAAATTTCAGGATTACCTTTTGACAATGGTGCAAAAGTAGGTAATCATGATAAAGATTATTTTTCTTATTTTTTATTTATTTCTTATAATAAACACTTTGGGCAATTCGGCTATCTTTTATTCGTTTCTATTTCTTCTCACTGTAACCTCTTCACCTACACTCCCCAAAAATCGATTTGTTGTTAAATGTCCATAGATAAATAATTGGATTTTTTTGCTTTGCCTCAAACAGACAGTGGGAAGCAAAATTCTGAATGTACAAATTCACAATTATGGTATTTCTGAAGACCAAATTATGATATTAATCACTTTGCTTGTGAAGAACAATTGTTTTTCTCACAGCTCTCAGCCTGCTTCATTTACTATTCTTATCACACAAGAACACCAAGAACACACAGGGAAAGCCAACAATTTTTTACAAAACTACACACATTGGAAACCCACCTCCTTCGCCGAGGTTTTCGAATTTAGGAACATGAAAGAAAGAACACAAAAATTTAGAAAAAATTAATTCAAGGTTCATTTTATAAAATGGACATTAAAATATAATTTATAGTTAATTTTTATTTAACGACGACCACCTTCTTGGCAAGGTTTTTTATAAAGAAAAAAAAATAAGTGTACAGGAAAGTCTAAAGTCGGGCGGGGGCCGCTATATTATACCCCTGCACCCACTTTTGTAAGGTCTCACCAATTTTGTATCACCATATCCACAACTCGTAAATGTGTGGGGTGTATTATACAAAGTTTTTCCACAACTACATCCACTATCTTCCAAAATATCAAACTCCGATGCTTGGACAGAATTTGATTCGTTAGAATTTTACAAAATCTACAGACCTCAAAACATTTAAGCTTGGCTTCAAAGGGTTCGGAACGCAATATTTGCTAACAAAAATTATCGCGGAATACATTTAAACATCTGCAGCAATTTTGAAGGAAAACTCCGCAAACACAGTTTATTCTATTGATTTTATCCGCTCGATACTTATTATGTATCAGAAGTTTAGGGTCTTCGGCTCCATTTACCTTTTTCCCTCTCTCGATCCCGCCCCGTGGCAATTTACCAAGGAAAATGTTGGTTATTTTGACCAATTTTTTGTCCGACAAATCAGACAAAACATATATAATGGAAAGCTATATCTAAAAAATCTTAACGATTTCAATCAAATTTTAGGCCACACATGACCTTATCACTATCAATTGTACTCCCCTCTCGTTGCAAACACTTTCAAGTAATCGGGATCAAACAACTTCTGGCTTCTTCAGGGTCCATCATCTTAAGTGCATACGGTCGAAAGCTATATATGGAAGGCTATACTCTTTAACACATTCTGCATCGATCATTCAACCAAATTCTGGCTACGCATCACGCTACAATCGCTAAATCTACTCCCTGTGCACATTTCCCAACCCAAATTGAGGCGGCCACCACCCTTCGCGATCTCTTAAGACACATACTTAGTCCATATCGGCGAAAGATGATACATGGACGCTATATCTAATCCTGAAGCCGATTTCTCAAATCAATTTTGCACAACTTGACCTATACACACTAAATTTTACTCCTAACCTGTAAAATTTTAACCAACATTCGCGCCAAAAAATTTCTGGCTTCTGGGCCATATAAGTCCATATCAGGCGCTAGATCCTCTCTCGGCCGATCATATCTAAATTTGACACCGATTTCAATCAATTTGCGGCACTTGACTTCATTACGACTCACGTGTCTTACGTTTGTACAAAAATTGAGCAAATCGGGTATAAACACTCCCACTGGTTGCTGCCGGACTCCATTAATAAGTGCATATCGAGGCGAGAAGATATTATATGGGGCTATATCTAAATCTCGAACCGATTTCTTTCCAAAAATCTATATAAGGTTCCTATTCGTGACCCATATTCAGAACATGTGCCAATTTGAAGGCGATTGGAACTTAAATTGCGACCTAGACTGATCACAACAAAAAAATGTGTTCACAGACAAGACGCGACGGCACGGACAGGCTATATCGACTCAGGAGCCCACACCTGAGCATTTTTGCCCACGACACCCATATGTCATATCTGCGTCTCCTCTGGGTGTTCAAACATTTCACTAACTTTATATTAATTGACTCCTGTTCCACAGTGTCGGCGCAGGCTATAGAAGGAAGTACGGATACAAATAAATATTTATGCATTTGTTTCTATTTGAAATTATTTTTAATTACGTCATTCCGAAAATCAAATTAGGCAGTCTTGGAAAACCCAGGCCTTTACTTTTCTAAAGAAAACTTTTTACTTTGCATTTTTTTCAGGCGTCACAGATTTCCGGCCCTGATTAATAAGACAGACACGCGAAGAACACAGGGAAACGCAAAGTTTGATTAGCATTCTTGCCAGCTACATTTGAAAACCACTGTGACAGGTTTTCGCAATAGGAAAATCGCAAGGATTCCGTATAATACCAAATTGAGCGAAACCTGAATTACTGTCACTGTATAACAATAAAGACATAAAAAATATAATATTTATAATCTTAACAGACTAAAGATTATACATTTTTTCATAAAAAAAATACGCCATTCTATCCTTAATTTTTAAAACGGAAATTTTCTATGAAATTATTTTCACATTAATCATTACTTGATATTTAGCAGTTCATCCGGGCACCGAACCCAGTTATACTTCTAAAGAAAACATATGCTTGCATAATTATATCGAGGGCACCTCACAATTATCATACCTGAATCTAAAAACAGACAAAAACACAGGGAAAGCAAAATTTTTTACAAAAACTACAATCCAAATTTGCAATGAATACGGGGGCGATTTTTCGAATTACGCAGAAAATGAAACACCGAAGCAAAAAATTTTGCAACAAATAGAATTACACGATCTACTGCTATACAAATGAGGTCTTTCAAAATAAATTTGTTGATTTTCTAGTATTTTCATATTCATTTCACCTGTATTTTATTTAATAAGCACATGTCTAATGGTATAAATAATGTGTCATTTACATCACCCTAGCAATTATCTCTAATAAAATTATTGTTACCTGCATTAAAATGGACATTTGAGATACACTTCCAATTGAATTGATTAGTTGGGGCTTGAAGAATAGAATGGCCATCATATACAGTTGTAACATTGTACAATTCTCTTCTTCTCTTAAACGCTCAGACATTTTTACATAATTAATTACATTATTTAGATACTGCCTTTGATATGTGTTATAAATTTTAATTAAATCATGTAAATGTCAAGAGATATTATGTCGATGTTGGAAAAATGATTATCAATAAAGTTGTCAAGGCCTCATGCCTGAGGGAATCATGTTACAAACACAATTAGATGATCGTATATACAAAGGTAAGGTTAGGATAGGACAACGTATCAGTAGGAAAATTTACAAGCCAGATACTTCTGAAGTCACCTACATTTTATATCCAAATGTCAATCTGTTTCATAGGTTTGTACTTCTAGATATAAATCCAGTTAGACCTAATTTTCAGATTTGGATCTGGCGACAATTTCCTGTTCACAAAGAATGCTCGATGGGAAGAAATTTCCAGAAGAATTGGTGAATGATGAATTACTAGGAAATTGCCGAAAATAAGGTCGAATCCAATTAAAACTTAGTTAGATCAGCTAAGTACTTATGGACACTTTCATACCATTTGTTATTGCAACCCCAGATAAGTCTATCAAGAAGTTAATATATTACCCTATATTGTCAATATGCTTATAATTTTGCATAAGAACAAAAATATCTGATATGTCTAAAGAATTTATAATAACGTTAAACTATCATATGTTGTATACAAAATATTTTTTATTTGTATCTATACGGTTCGGAATATAGATATTATGCTCCCTATTTATTATCTTTTGTTGTCTGACATCCCTGATATGTTTTGACAACTAAATACAGGTATCACTCATTGATGCTCTAGTCTAATATCGCAACAAATTTTGGCGACTTAAGATTTTTGTCATGCATAGAGAGAATAGTAAACCATTATCTATTATCATTGTAGAAACTAAATGTCGTTTGCGACAACAATTTTGCGATTAAAGATCAAATTTGCTCTTTAATTTTAGATAATAATATTTCGTCAACCCACAATTTGATAAAAATTTTGAAAAATTTCATTCGTCTAGAAGTTTTTGTCAGAAATTTCTTTTCTAGTGTATGGAAAATTTTGTCATTTTTTTTCATATAGAAAGTTTGTCAAAAAATTTCTGTCCTTCATTCCGATTTTTATTCTAATATGCAAATTTTCGTAAAGATTTCCATAGGTGTCTATATAGCAAAACTGTTTTGCAAAAATTTTATCTTCCTCATACAAAATTTGTGCCATTTTTTTTATACAGAAATTTTGTTAAAATTGTTTTCTAAAGAAAAATTTTTGTACATTTTTTCTGGTAGAAAATTTTGTCAAAATATTTATTTTCAATAGAAAATTTTTGTGAACAGTTTCTTCACTTCTTAAAAAGTTTAGTAAATTACCGTCCGTATAGAATTTTGATACAATTTTCAATTTTCAATTTGTGCAAAATTTTTTCTATAGAAATTTTGTCAAAAATTTACCCTATAAAAAATTTGAAAATTATTTCATTTCTGCTAGGAAAATTTGGTGTCAAACTTTTGTTCTGTTATAGAAAAGTTTTGTCAAGAAATATTTTTTTCTATCGTAAATGTTTGTTATTTTTCCAAAATTTGTTTCTATACGTAAAATTTTGTGCATCCTTTTGTTAGACAACAATTTATCCAACAAATTATGTTTATATCAGAAATTTTTATCAAGTTTTTGGCTTTATAGAAAATCTTGTAAAATGAATTTTTTTCTATAAAGAATTCTGATATAAATAGTTTCATTATTTTTCTACGAACAATGTTGTGTCAAAATTTTTTCTGTAAGAAAATATTGTCCAAATATTTTCTTTTATAGAAATTTTTGTCAAAGGTCTTTCTCAAAAATTTTCAGAAATTTACCTCTATAGAAAATGTTTGATACATATTCATTTCATTTGTCAACAATTTTTCTATATACGAAACAAATTTTGTACTAAAATCTTTTTCTCTATAAAAAATTTATTAAAATTTTTTTATAGAAATATTTTGGTCAAACCATTTTACCCTTTATAAAAATTTTGAAAAAATTTCATTTCTCTACAGAAAATAATATCACCTAAAAATATTTCCATTTAAAAAAAGTTAATTGAAGTGATAATTTTTTTAAGTTAATAACATTATTGATACAATTAACTTTTTAATCAAATATAGATAACATTAAGTCAATTAATCAATGATTGAAAAATTTAAAAAATTTTAATTAAAAAATTAATTGAACAATTAACTTTTAATCCAATATTCGGAAGAGCTAACTTCAGTTAAAAAGTGCTGAATTTTTAAACTAAAAGTGTATTTCCAAACAAAACATTTGTTAATCCAAAAAACAAACTCAAGCAATTCAGAAAGTAATTAAAAAATTATACATTTTTTAAAATAAATTAATGATGCAATCAACATCAATTAAATTTTTTTTTAAATTTGAATGCAATTAAAAAATTCAATTGAAATTTGCTAAAAAAACTCAATTAATTTTTAACTCAAGAATTTTTCTATGCCCAATTAAAACTGTGATTGATACTTATCATTTCGTGATTGAAGACATTTCAATTAAAAATTAATTGGCAATCTAGAGTTAATGTGTGATTGAATCACAGAAAAAAATTTTTTTGTGTGTGATATTATCTTGTCACGAAATTATTTCTATAGAAACAATGTCAAATTTTTTCTATAGAAAAAAAATGTTTGTCCAAAATTTTTTCTATAGAAAATTTGGTAAAATTATTTATAACTAAATTTTGTTCAATATTTTCCTAACAGAAAATTTTTTTCCCAAATTGTTTTCAATATAGAAATTCTGTCAAAATTCATCTTTCTCTGTAAACAATTTGTCATTTTTTTTTTTTATAGTAAAGTTAAAAAAATATTTGGCGAGTTTGTTTTTTTTCTATACAAAACCTCCGATTTTGTGAAATTTTTTTCTATAGAAAATGTTGTCCAAAAATGTGTAAAAGTCGTTATTCTATATATACTGTGCTTCTGAATTATCTATAGTTAATAAATTTTCTCAGCGGTTTACAACGAAGTAAGACAGACGGACATAAGTTAAAAGAAATGACTCAGGGATCCTTTCTGATAGAACCACAATCCGAAAGACTATTACAGCTAATATATGTTCGTGTCTGGCTGATTATACTTTTTTTCGATAAAGCCGTGGTAGTTTACTATTCTACAAATAAAAAAATAAAAAAACTGAAAATACT
>PGFW01070736.1:12200-24152 GCA_003123925.1 Haematobia irritans | reverse complement strand
AAAAATATATATGCTTGAAGCAGAATGTGTTTGGGAGCATATATATTTACAGAAGCGATTTGTTTGAGGGTGTAATTATTACTTCCTTTTGAACTGTAAAGTAAAATATAAAAATCGCTGTTTTTACGCAGTTTTTGCCAATAAATTAAATTTCTAAATTCTACACCAGAAAAAAGTGACCACTTCTTTTAAAATGAAACTCGATTGCTGAAGAAAGTTGAACTTCGTATTTAGCCCAAAGGACATTTTTATTTTTTGATCGCATTATGATTTTCGTTGAATTGGGTAAGAATGCATTCACATATATTTTAATTAACATTTTCCTATATTTCTGTACCACTCTACTACAGAATGAAAAAATTTAACTGAATGAATTCATTTATGAAATGAAAATTTTTTTTTATTGAACTTTTTTCATTCATTTGGACAAATCTTAACATATTTGTGCGTAAACCTTCTTACTTTCAAAATTAGAACTGCTTTACCTTCGTTTTTTTTTAATACAATTTTATGTATTATATAAGCAATTTTTTCTTCAAGTAAAAGACATGTTTTATTAATTATATTAAATATATTTATTAAGAAATAAAATCATCAGACTGACCTTTGAAATAATTAGTTTATTATTCCACTGATTTCAATTTCGCATGTAAAGTTACCAAACTGTAAAACGTAAAATGTTTTTCTTCTTGTTCCTTTCACTTTTAAATAAGATGCTGCTCCCGTAAACGATTTTTGTCCTCCTTTTACAATTTCAATACCTACAAATATAAAAAAACATAAACCAATTTTTTCACAAAAGGTTAGCGTCACTGTATGAATGTTACCTGATAATTGAAGATTCCAAAATGAAGACGAATGAAGGGGTTGTTATTTTGTTGCTGTTTTCTTTCTTTATACACTCATCACGAAACATTGATAGACTTGTTCGCTTTGTTATTTCATGTTCAATAATTTTGAAAAAAAAAAAAAAAAAAAACGAATATATTTCTCACTAATTTAAAATTAATTAAAATATTTATTTGTTATTTATTATATTATTTACTATATTATTTTTAACAATCTCTCCGATATACTAATAACAACGCGATTCAAAACTTAAAAACCCACGCCGCAAACATATCGATTACATCGATGACAAGGTATCGATTACTGAGTAGATAAAAGAAATATAGGAAAATTTCCTATATTCTAATAAGTGTGTTTCCTTAAGTTTTGAAAGGATTGAATACTTCTTAGTACGAATTAACTAAAATATTTTCTGTGCAAGTGTTAATTCGTGTGTATGATAAGCTTTCTATAATAAACGAAGTCCAGTGTTTATCGTTTTATAAAGAAATTTTTACTAAATTTGAGGAAAACTTGGTTTTAGTTCGGTTTTTTGTTTATTTTACGCAATGCTTTGTTATCAGTGAATACAATTTTCTTGTTGGGTAGTACATCTTATATCAGCGGAAGGAAAACAGTATTAGCCAAAATCCATGCCTATTTCTATTTAATGAAACTATTCCTAACTGCTTTCAAGTTTAGGATTTTTTTACTGAAACAAGTAAATTTATTATTTCACACATAAAATTTACCTTAATGGAAATTAAATGGCCCTACAGACTAAATGATAAAACATTTTTTGCCTTTAGTTTCCGAAGGCAATTTTCTGGGAATATACTGTGTATAAAAACACAGTAAGTACTTCGTATTATTAATATAATGCGAAAAATTTCCAAAAAATATGGAAAAAAAATGTACCGATCCATCTCTCGTCAGATAAAATATTTACTAGCTTTATTCAAAATGTATCTATGTACTGATAAAAGAAGAAAAAATTAAGAAAATATTTTTTTCTATTTTTTCTTTACTTTTTTAAAAGGAAAGTCGAAATAGAATCACATCTGAAGAAATAATACGAAATCTATACATCGGATGGTTAAAATAACTTCCTCTTATGAAAAATTAAAAATTAATCGCTTCTGAGCCAAATTTGCATTACTTTCCGGATACAAACGAACTTCTAGGTGTACGCTGTTTTTGCTGGATGTTTTAAATTCATCGTTTCTGCCGCCACATTATGCTACCACTTCCGGACCCAAAAAGAACATTCTCATGCTTTTTTGTAGTGACGCTTTTTACATGTTATTAAAAGATAGATTATTCATTTATGAAAGAATAGTTTTAACATCGCAATTACTATTTTATTAATTAACTAAAACTTAAAAGCAGAACTCAACAGAACTAATAAAGGAGCTTTAGTTATTAAACTAAACATACATTTAGGAACTTAAATCATAAGTTGAACCACATTTTTAAATATCAGACTTCAAAAATTCACTTATTATAAAGAAACTACAAATAACATCACTCTTTTTCATAACTTTTTATACACTTCACCCACTAAAAATGTGCGTACAGGCGGTATAGATAAGTTTGTGCATTGTATGTAACACCAAGAAATAGTGATCATAGACCCATCTTTTAGTTATACGATCGGCTTAGAAATTTAAATTCTGCAGTCGATTTTACGATGTCCGTCTGTGTTCTGTCCGTCCGTCTGTCTGTATATGTAATTTATATAAAGTTATACTCCCATTTACGTGAAATTTCGCATAGATAGCAGAATTATGATTCTAACTATACATGTCAAATTTAGTTCAAAATCGCGTTCAGATTATATATAGCTCCCATGTATACGTACATCAGAGTTGGGGAAATATGGTAGACTGTTACACATTTTAGACCAATTTTCAATGGTCAACGGTCGATTTAAATTTTAATTCTAGAGATTTTGTAGAAGTAAAAAAAATGTCTCCTTTATATAGCTTCCAGCAAATGTGAAGTAGTTGAGATGGTAACACAAATTTTGGCCTACATAGGGTTGAAGGGTAAATTAGTTAAAGAAGTGAACCCCTTCTTTAAGTTAAAATGAACTAATTTCGAAGAAAGTTGAACTTCGTATAGCGCCAAAGACATTTTTATTTATTTGAACGATGTGATTTTCGCATAAATTAGGAAGAATGTATTCTATATTTTAGTTAATATTTGCTGTATTTATGTACCACTAACATGTACTACAGAATTAACTGAATTCATATATGGAATGATTTTATTAAATTTTTTCAACATTTGCGGACAAAATCTTACAATATTTTTAGTAAACATATTACTTCAAATTACAAAACTGCCTTACTTACGTTTTTTTAAATAAAATTTTATTAATTTATATAGCGTGCATTTTTTTCTTCAATAAAATACATGTTTTATTAAAATAGTATATTATTCGATTAACAGGTTGGCTGATAAGTCCCCGGTCTGACACATAGATGGTGTCGCTAGTATTAATCTGTAAGTCAATTAGTTTGTGAGATAGAGCGTCTTTTGTGAAACAACTTTTGTTATTGTAAAGAAAATGGAAAAAATGAATTTCGTGTTTTGATAAAATACTGTTTTCTGAAGGGAAAAAATACGGTGGAAGCAAAAACTTAGCTTGATAATGAGTTTCCGGACTCTGCCCCAGGGAAATCAACAATAATCGCAAAATTCAAGCGTGGTGAAATAATCACGGAGGACGGGGGATGCGACGCTCGAAAGAAGTGGTTACCGACGAAACATCAAAAAAATCACAAAATGATTTTGAATGACCGTTTAAATGAAGTTTGATCGGAGATAGCAGAGGCCTTAAAGATATCAAAGGAACGTAGTTGTCAATATCATTCATCAATATTGCGATATGCGCGGAAGCTCTTGTTGCAAAATGGGTGCGCAGCGAGCTTCACATTGGCCAAAAACAACAACGTGTGGATGATTGTGAGGAAAAGCACTCCAACTTAAGGTGGGTATTAAGTTCGAGTTTAGTCGCTAAAATCGTCATTTTTTACGATTACTTTTCTTTAATAAACTATTTTTAAGAATACAAACTTTGTAAAATTTCCTTGGGCTTTCCCCATAAGATTATAAAAAAATTTGCACAGATATTTATAATTTTATGCCTTTTTCTTTACTGATTTTATTTTCACTTTAGGATTTTAGCGCTAAACTTCGAACTTTGTACTCACCTTTTATAATAAAAAGGGAAATAATCATCAATACGAATCGGTAATGTCGCTTAAGTTAACTTTTAACTACAAAAATTGTTTTCCCAACCAAAACTTGTTTTCTTAGCAAATTGTCCACACTTTCGTAGTAAGATATTTATATTGCCTGTATTATTATAATTAGAATCAACGATGCATTACCTACTGTGTTGGAAATTATTTAAGGCAAAAAATACTTCCCATTTTCTGTTTATGCAACTAAAAAACGTTTATCTGATATTTTATAGTTTTCCTTTAGCCTAAGTTAATTCTCTTTGTGGTTACGAAAAATGAACTATATTACAGTAAATTTTTTGAACTATGTGGAAGTTAAAATGGTCCTTACACTCTGTGCAGAGTGTAATCCACTATGTTATTCACTGAAATTCCCTTTTGGTGAGTGTGCAAAATACTTTGGCGTATGATTTGTGGACAGGGAAGCTGAATTTTAGCCCTTAAATATTGAGAAGAGGGCGAGAAAAGCCACGGTAGCTTTGTACTCGTTGCAAAAAGGCAAATAGGGAAAAGTGGGGACTAAGACCAAAAATTGTGGCATGGCCTATACTACGGCCAGTTGGTTTAGACCTATATGCTATATGGTTGTTGTAGTCTGCGTGGCCGGCACTTCAGAACCGACATTGTTTAGATAAAGTCAGCGTATGGCGACTTATGTATCTCAGGCGCATTTAGTAAGACAGGAACAGACTCCCTTAAATGTCATCCTTACATCTATTGCCTTTAGACATTTTGGCCAAACAGTCAGCGCAACAAAACGGCTGTGCGGTTGCGCGAGCTAGTCGCCTGTGTCGGAAAAAATGTACGGTCATAGTTCGTCCTCAAAGTAATGCCAGATGTGCCTAGTAGTGATTACACCCTGGCAAAAACCAACTTTTCCGACAAAAAGTTTTGAAACTCTAATTCCCACAGTGAGGCGTGGTGTACACAGACCCGCGGGAATAAAAGCATATATTAGATTTCTATACTGATGGCTCCAAATCTGAAATGGACAAGTGGGGTTCGGAGTATATTCTATAAAGATCATGGAAATTCCGAATAGCGAAAAGATTACCTAATCACTGTAGTGTTTTTCAGGCTGAAATATTGGCAATAAGAGAGGTGGTGATGGACTGAGAAGTAATGTTCAACAAATATTGGCATTAATATATACTCAGGACAGTCAACCTGCAATAAATCCTTGTGGACTCTGTGTTCCTTACACTCAAAAAACGGCCATAGACTGCCGCCAAATCTCTCAACAAATGGCTGAGCAGTACAATATTTCACCTGAATATGGGGTGCCTGGTCATAGGAACATACCGGGAACTGTGAAGCAGATGTAGTTAGCAAGGCCTAGCGAACTACCTTACATATTCCATGGGAACTAAGAATCTTTTGGTATGCCTCTGGCCACCTGCAAGCTCTTACTGCGTGAGAAGGCTGTTATGATGGCCAATATTCGATGGGAAATGCAAGGGTTTGATACGACACCAAGCAAATATGGCCCCATTTAAACTTAAACCGCACACTAGATATTGCTAGTGTTCTCAAGGCGTCAGATAGCACTCCTAATATCTGCTATAAACGGTCGCTTGCCTGATAGGCGAAATTTGCAAAAAACTATAGGTGCGAAGTATAATGCTATTGTATAAGCTGTCATGACAGTGGAGGAAAAGAATCAAATTAACACCTCTTGTGTGAGTGTCCTGCTTTTTGTGTAAAGGCGTAAGCGAAATTTAGGAGCATATAGCTTTAGATTACTGGCTACCTGGGAAAAACGTTAACTTAAAGCAGTTTGTTAATGTTTTTGGAGCAATCTGGTTGGTTCCACAAAAGTAAATAATAGAGAAGGTTCAGTGGTTAAGACTAGAAGTGCCCATATGTAATAGGTACTTTTAGTTAATGTGGTATCACAATGGACTGAATAGTCTAAGTGAGCCTGAAATTTAATCGGGCTGCCACTTTAACCTAACCTAACCTAACCTATGTTATTCACATCTGGCATTATTTTGAGGACCGAACTGTGACCGTACCTTTTTTCCGACCACATCGGTAGCTCGCGCAACCGCACAGCCGTTATTGCATCTGATTGTTTGGCCAAAATGTCTAAAGGCAATAGATGAAGCATGACATTAAGGGAATCTGTACCTGTCTTACTGAATGCGCCTGAGATACACAAGCACGTCATACGTTAACTTTATTCAAACTTGTAGCCAGCTGAAGTGCCGGCCACCAGAGTACAAAAACATATCGCATTACACTAGTTTACAAAATAAAAATCTTTTCATGAACATTTTATGAAATGTGACTTTTTGTATTTTGATCTGCTGAATTCAAAAAAAAAAAAAAATTTTTATGGAAGTTTTTGAGATATCCCGCTATTTTTAGTTTTTCGAGAATATGCGAGGGCAAATTTTCCAAAAAATCAAGTTACCCTTTTCCGCCGGAAAAGCACAAACCACTGAAAAAAGAATTTGTTTCTCTTTACGGTCGATATAGATGATACTCTAACGTAAGTAATATGACCAACTAGAATGAATAGTGCAATTTTCATATTTTGCTAAAAATATCTCCGTTTTTCCATATTTTGCGCATATTTAACACATTTTACAATAAATGCATGTTTTTTGTGC
This sequence comes from Haematobia irritans, assembly GCA_003123925.1. NCBI lineage: Eukaryota > Metazoa > Arthropoda > Insecta > Diptera > Muscidae > Haematobia > Haematobia irritans. The sequence continues at coordinate 17,458 of PGFW01070736.1, read as the reverse complement.
ATATTTTGTTTTTTGTCCATTATCTATTTGAAAAAACCCTAATATTTGGTGCGACAGCGAAAATTTGCCGAAGTAGTATGGGAGCTTGACGATTCTGACTCAATATCGATTAAGCGCGTAAAAGAACTGGTACAGTTACCTCTGTCAAATCTCAATTTATTTTTGCGCAGAGCAATTATGGGGTTTTAGGCAAAGTAATAATAAAATTTAATTGAATAAACCGAAAAAAAGATTACTATTTTTTATGAAAAATGAACTAACCCATAGTAAGAATGACCATGATTTGGCGCCAAAGATTTTTATACCCTGCGCCACACTGTGGAACAGGGTATTATAAGTTAGTGCATATGTTTGCAACACCCAGAAGGAGACGAGATAGACACATGGTGTCTTTGGCAAAAATGCTCAGGGTGGGCTCTTGAGTCGATATAGCGATGTCCGTCTGTCCGTGAACACATTTTTGTAATCAAAGTCTAGGTTGCAGTTTTAGTCCAATCGACTTCAAATTTGGCACAAGTATGTGTTTTGGCTCAGGATAGATCCCTATTGATTTTGGAAGAAATCGGTTCAGATTTAGATATAGCTCCCATATATATATTTCGCCCGATATGGACTTATATGGCCCCAGAAGCCAGAGTTTTACCCCAATTTGCTAAAAATTTTGCACAAGAAGAACAATTAGTACTATAGTCAAGTGTGCTAAATTTTATTGAAATCGGTTCAGATTTAGATATAGCTCCCATATATATCTTTCGCCCGATATTGACTAATACGGTCCCAGAAGCAAGAGTTTTACCCCAATTTGGTTGAAATTTTGCACTAGGAGTACAATTAGTAGTGTAGTCAAGTATGCCAAATTTTATTGAAATCGGTTCAGATTTAGATATAGCTCCCATATATATCGTTCGCCCGATTTACACTCATATGACCACAGTGGCCAATCTTTTACTCCGATTTGATTGAAATTTTGCACAGGGAATAGAATTAGCATTGCCAAATTTGGTTGAAATCGGTTCAGATTTAGATATAGCTCCCATATATATGTTTTTCTGATTTCGACAAAAATGGTCAAAATACCAACATTTTCCTTGTAAAATCGCCACTGCTTAGTCGAAAAGTTGTAAAATTGACTCTAATTTCCCTAAACTTCTAATACTATATACGGGGCGATAAATCATAAATATAAACTTTTGTAAGGTTTCCTTAAAATTGCTTCAGATTTAAATGTTTCCCATATTTTTTTTACTAACATTGTGTTCCACCCTAGTGCATTAGCCGTCTTAAATTTTGAGTCTATAGATTTTGTAGAAGTCTATCAAATTCAGTCCAGATGGAGTGATATTTAAATGTATGTATTTGGGACAAACCCCAACACATTTGACATCATATCCGTCAAATGTGTGGGGTTGAGAAATGTGGATGGTATCACGAAAATTTAGATCTAAAAAGCTGGTGCAGGGTATAATATAGTCGGCCCCGCCCGACTTTAGACTTTCCTTACTTGTTACCTTTAAGGCCGGTATTGAGTTGGCATTATCGCTATAAAATGACCATGTGTTTTACTTTTCTTTAATAATTCATTTTAAAGAAAATAAACTTTTTCAATTGTTGCTTTGGATCATTCCCCACAAAGTTATAATACAATTTACAAAAAAATATGTTATTCTGCTTTTAGAGATTCGAGTTGTGCCGCTAAAATGAAAAATAGTTTTAGCGGCAAAACTCGAACTTAATGGCCGCTTTTATTTTTGAAAGTGACCGTCAACTCCTCTTGGACTACTTATTACTAAAGAGGAACTAAACTTATTTTTTTCTGAGGATCCCTTTGTAATTTTTATATATTTTACAATGTTTTTTTGTAATTTTCTTTCTTCCTAAATATTTTGAACCAAGAAAAAAGTTTTGCCCATAATGACGAAATGATAAACAAAACACATGACCACACATACATAAAATGCTGCTCTCAAGGCAAAAACACATGCTGTTTTTTTTTCAAATGTCTATTCTCTTGGTTCCGAATGTCTATTCTCTTTACTCCGAATACTCAATTTAATATTCAAATTAAATAATATGAACACATAAAACGGTTTTCCGAAACAACATACAAGCAGTTTCATAGAAATTGCTCTCTTTTGATTCTCTTGCTGTGATATGTTGATATCTTTCGTCAACCCTCCCGATTTCTCCACCTGTATTTATTTCTCCATACTCTCTCTCCGTCGCTCTCTGAATAAAGTATCACAACATATATATGTTTAACTCGAAATTTGTAAAATTATATATGTTTACATCACACATATTATTTTTATGAAACATTCATGCCCCAAACATAATATATTCTAACATATTAACAATATGTGTCCCAAACATTTTGTGTTAGTTTAGGAACATTACATGTTTGCACTTCAATATATTGTGTTTAAAAATTGTGCCCGAAACACATTTTGTTTATATCGGAACATATGAAAAACATATTTTTCTAACAGTGTATAGACTCGATCAAATTTAAGTTGTCTAATATAGGGTGGAACACAATGTTAGTAAAAAAATATGGGAAACGTTTAAACATCGGAAGCAATTTTAAGGAAACTTCGAAAAGTTTATTTATGATTTATCGCTGCGATATAATGTGGTATTAGAAGTTTTAGGAAAATTAGACGTGCATTGTTACCAACTTTTCCGAGCAAAGCAGTGGCGATTTTAGAAGGAAAAATGTTGTGGTATTTTGAACCATGTATTTGTCGGAAATCCAAAGAAAAAAGCATATATTATGGGAGATATATCATTAAATCTAAACGCGATTTTGACAAAATTTGGCAGATGGTTATGATAGAATCATAATCTCTATCTGATGCGAAATTTCAACCTAAATGGGGTAAAACTCTGGCCCCCCCCCGGTATTGAGTCATAATCGGACGGAAGATATATATATCAGGTAGCAATAATCTAAATCTGAACGCCGATTCAAAACAATTTGGCAGCATTACCGATACTAACTAATACGTCCTTCTCTGTGCAAAATTTAAGTAGAATACGGGAAAAACTCCTGGATTTTGAGGGCGACCTAAGTCCATATCGGAGCGAAAGATATATATGGGTAGCTGATATCTAAAACTCCTGAAGCCGATTTCTTCGCAAAATCAATAGGGATGTATTCTGAGCGCAAAAACACATACTTGTGCCAAATTTGAAAGTCGTTGACTAAAAAACTGGCGACGCTAGACTTTGATTACAAAAATGTGTTCATTCGGATAGACGGACAGGACGGACACATCACGCTATACTCGAACTTAAGAGCGCCACCCTGAGCAATATTTGGCCAAAAGACAACGCATGTGTGCTATCGTCGTCTCCTTCTGGGTGGTTGCAGACATAGTGCAGCTAACTTATAATAGCGCCTTATATGTTAATATTTAACAAATATTGTGGTCCCAAAGCGATTTAAAATGGCTAGTTTTAGAAATATTATATTTTGGCACTTAAATATAATGTGTTTTAAAAATTTGTGGGCCCGGATAAACATTTTGTTTATTATTGGAAACTATATGAAAAACATAATATTTTAACAGTGCATATTTGTTATAATTTATATCTGGAATTGCAGGCAAATAAGCTTAAAATAACATTTTAAAAGTATTCTATGTCGTCCGACGCGAAGATATTGGAAATGAATAAAGACTCCACATAAGCCACCATTATTTCCATTGTGTGGAAACATTTTGGGAACATTAAGTATTGACTTTATTGTTTTTGTATTTACTATTATTTGAATAATAGTTACAAAGTATTACGTCACTAATGAATTGATAAAAAACCTGGGTAAAGAGTTGTTGTATGATTAAATGGCGGTGGAATATCATAGATAGGTCTCACAAAATATTAATTGTATTATGGTAATAGCATCTTAGCAAATGAAATTTGTATTTTTATGTGATTGTTAATTTTTATCGCAAAAAAAACAAGAATTTGGTATCTAATCTAATAAGCACTGAAAAAACAAAGCATGACCGTTCCCATAAGGATTTTGTTCTTAAACACTAATAATCTTTGCGTCATAGATTCCGAAGCAAAGAGCGGAGTTATTGAAGTAAGGATAGCTTTAGACAGACTGTTCGCTCCCTTTAAAATTTACGGTTCTTGGCGTACTTGATTACTACGTATGCAATGTTTAATTTATTCGTTATTTTACTGTTTTTTTATCATCTTCATAATTTTAAAATTCAAAACTCGATTTCAAGTAGAAATTTTTTAATGTTTTTTTCAAGCTAAAAATTGTCCTTTAAAAATAAAGTGTTGAAAAACATCTGCTATATTTTTAAACGCCGTTTCTTGGCTCTTGTTTTTTGCATGATGGCAAAAAGACAACAAATTTTAAAAGACATTTCATTAATTGTGAAGAATTTTTCACAATATTGAACCTTAATCCAAAAAAAAAAAAATCTTTTCACTTAAGATAACCCATTTTTTTAAGTTAGTTTCGCTTAATTATAAGTAAAAAACAACTTTATAGAAAGGAGTTTAATCGTCCTTTTGGATAAAGGAAATAGAACTTTATATAAGAGAAATGCGTCTTCATATGATGAGCTAAAAAACGCAATATCGGCATTTAAGGACATGAAAATTTTTGGCGCTCACAACATTATTATTTTTTTTCCAGTGTATATAGCACGCAGCAAAAAATAATAAGCATTGAGTGTCAAATTTAACAATAAACATTTTAAGTACAGCTATACAATGTTCATTTGGGGACTAAATATGTTATATTGAGGGGCGTGAAAAGCTTTAAAATAATATATAATGGTTGTAAAAATGTAACTTTATTTATATTTATCTCTAATTTACATAATCACTCTACTACCTTTCGGCTTGGAGAGCAAATTAAATCAGTTGCTCTTCTTAGTTTAATGATATTAATTTATTTAAATTATATCGATTGTTCAGTTATTTTTGTTATAATGTAATATATTTTTTTAGGCCTCTGTTGCTTTATTAACAGAATTTTGAATAAATAAATAAAATTCTCCACGCCACCCCATCAAAACAAATCGTTCTCTAAAATATTATGCGATTAGCATATATTGTGTTTCACTTTAGGCATACACTGATAGAAAAAAACTTTTAATGAAATTTTCTTTGTGTGTAACATATATATTTTTAAGGTGACATTAAAAATAATGTGCAAACATTTGAGTTCCCAAACATATAATTTTTACCAACCGACAACTATGAAAAACAGTCTTTTTCGTCCGTGCGTATCG
>PGFW01070726.1:0-15217 GCA_003123925.1 Haematobia irritans | reverse complement strand
AAAATTAAATTAAAATTCAATAATTTAAAAATTACAATTACTAATTGAGAAGTTTGCAAAAAATGATTAATTTTTCGATTGGAGAAGAATTGTTGAAAAAAAATTAGTTCTACCTTTGTTACATGAACTGAAAATTTTTATTAAAATGATCAATTTAGAATTAAAGACATTTACAAATTCTAATTCCAAGTCATTTTCTTTAAAATACAAAACTTTTTTATACAAATCAAAATTAAATTTAAATTAATTAAAATGATATTAGAATTAAAATTAAATTTAAATTTAAATTAAATAAAAATTTAATTAAAATTAAAATTGAATTAAAATTTTACTCAATATGAGAACGATTTGTTTGTTAAAAAAAATTAGAGTTTACTTTAGTTACATGGAACTGGAAATTTTTATTAAAAATATGTCAATTTAGAATTAAAAACATTTTTACAAATTCTAATTCCATGTCATTTTCTTTAAAATACAAACTTTCTTATACCAATCAAAATTAATTTTAAATTAATTAAAATGATATTAGAATTAAAATTAAATTAACATTAAATGTAAATTAAATTAAAATTTAATTAAAATTAAATTTGAATTAAAATTTTACTCAATATGAGAACGATTTCTTGGTTGAAAAAAAATATTGGTTTACTTTAGTTACATGGAACTAATTCCATGTCATTTTCTTTAAATGACAATTTAGTTTACTTTAGTTACATGGAACTAATTTCATGTCATTTTCTTTAAAATACAAAATTTTTTATACCAATCAAAATTAAATTTAAATTAATTAAAATGATATTAGAATTAAAATTAAATTAACATTAAATTTAAATTTAAATTAAATTAAAATTTAATTTAAATTGAATTAAAATTTTACTCAATATGAGAATGAGTTCTTCGTTGAAAAAATGTTTAGTTTACTTTAGTTACATGAAACTGGAAGTTTTATTAAAAATGTGTCAATTTAGAATTAAAGACATTTTTACAAATTCTAATTCCAAGTCATTTTCTTTAAAATACAAACTTTCTTATACCAATCAAAATTAAATTTAAATTAATTAAAATGATATTAGAATTAAAATTAAATTAATGTTAAATTTTAATTAAATTAAAATTGAATTAAAATTTTACTCAATATGAGAACGATTTTTGGTTGAAAAAATTTAGTTTACTTTAGTTGCATGGAAGTGGAAATTTTATTAAAAATGTGTCAATTTAGAATTAAAAACATTTTTACAAATTCTAATTCCATGTCATTTTCTTTAAAATACAAACTTTCTTATACCGTAGAAAAACACTAATTACTTCTAACAAATTTTCTTGAATTTTTCTTCAAAAATATTTCCTATCATATTGTTTTTCGTTAGTTTATTTAAAATTCTTCAAATAGAAAAATATTTTAAAATTAACCTTAGACGATAACATAAAGACGATTTCATTAATTTTAAAGAATTTGTCTGAACTATTAAAGCCAAGTTGACCTTTGTCTAACACGATTTTCTTTTAGGATACCCAATTTTAAGTACATTCACTTAACTATAAGGACAAAACGATTTCATTGAAAAGTTTATTGACTTTTGGACAAGGAAAGAAACTTTATATCAGAAGAGAAATGTGTCTGCTATGCTAAGGCAGCAACGTATTCGTATTATAAGGTCAAAAAATCTTTGGCCTGAGGACAATAATTTTTCAGTGTGGTTTCGAGCCGAAGCTCTTTAAAATAAAGGTAGCCTTTCGGAAGGTACATAGAAAAAAATTTGATCCAATAAAATAATTTGTCTGAGTAAATTTAAAGCTAAATAACTCCCAAAAAAATGGCTATTTTGAAGAGCTTCTTTGGATCGGAATCAATATCAAAATCCGTAGGCGAAGGTAAACATCTTTTAATTCGACTTTTTTGTATGCATATACCCAGTGTTGCCAGTTTTTTTCTGGCTCTTGTCCCGAAATTATGATGTTTTCGTCCCCAAAAATCCCTGACATAAATTTAATATACTCACAAAAATCCCCAATAATTGTTTTTTGAAAAAAAAAAAAAAAATAAAGCAAACGGTTCTATTGTAGAAAAATGGTAATAATTTAAAAATTAAAATTTTGTCAAATGCAGCAAGCTGCACTAAGATCAAGATTTCGAACCACAACACCAAGAGACTGGTGATCGTCTTCCAAATGCTGGAGATATAAACATAGGAGTTCGGACTTCCTTGTATTTAATGAACGATAATTTACTTCAAATATTCAATGTATTGAGAAAAATTTCCATATAGAAAAAAAATTGACAAAATGTTCTCACCTGAAAAAAAAGTGAAACTGAATTTTATAGGAAGAATGAACTACGACGCACGAAAATTGAACTAACATCTACTCCACATTTTAAGATTCCAAAAGCGTTGTTAAAACCGGAATTTTGAATGTCTTGTACTTTTAACTGCAGTTCACGAAATTAGATCATCTCATAGAAGAAGAAATTATCTAAAAGTAAAGAATAAAAAATAATATATAAGAGTGCCAAATCAATGACAATTTTACTACAGTTCATTCTTACTATTTTTGGGAATCGTACGAAAATTTTCATTTGTTTTAGTTCATATTGAACTTATGTGTGCGGTCATTGAACTTTATACTCAAGTTTAGTTCATAGAAATTTTTGAGGCATACTTAAAAAAAGTAAGATTTCATTAAGCTGTGGGAAATTTCGATAAAATAATAAAATTTAAACTACAAGCAAATAATTTTTTTTTCCAATAAAAATATGTTAAATTTAGCGTTAGTTTAACCACGGAAATTTTTTTCTGTGCATAGAAATAAAATTTAGACAAAATGTTCTATATAGAAATATAATTTTGATAAAATCTTCTATACAGAAATACAATTTTTTATAAAATTTTCTATATAGAAATAAAGTTTAGACAACATTTTTTATAGACATGAAATTTAGACCAAATTTTCTATAGGCATGAAATTTAGACAAAATTTTCTATAGAAATAAAATTTTGCTAAAATTTTCTATAGAAATAGAATTTCAGCATAAATTCATATAGAAATAAAATTTTGTTACAAAAGACTTCCCTTTCTCAAAAGACTTTCCCCAAATTTATGGAAATTCCCCACCAAATCCCCAAGCCCCCAACTCAGAAATTTCGTCGCCATTCACCAAAAAATATCCCCAATTTGGGGAAAAATCCTCAATACTGGCAACACTGGTGAAACCTCTCAAACTTAGGCACTCTGAAAACCGGACACCTCCCAAATGTGGATAGTTGTCTGGGGACATTTGCTATATTGAGACATTAAAATTAACCTCTCATAACTGGACACCTCTCAAATGTGGACAAAAATTTAAGCGACCGTGGATGTCCACCATACAGAGGTTCTACTGTATTTATAAATATACTCTATCTAAAATTAACATTGTTTTATACTCTAAAAAACCCCAAGCTTTAGGATTTCCATTGACGATCAACTTTATGCTCTTTATGCCAAAAAAAGATGGAGTATCTAATTTTCCTCCCATTTTTCGGTATATGCAATTAATAACACGCCTGATGGGGTATTGTTTTTGGTTATTTTACTTTTTTGGTAATAAGGCCAATATTTTCCTATAAGAAAAAAGAAATTAATCATGCCTATTACCTAATCATAACAAATAAGAGGGGAAAAAAGAACAATCCATCATTTCCATTCAGAACCTTGATGTGTTAATGTTACGCGTCGCACTTGCCATAAAAAAAAATAAACCCTCCTATGGCCACTTGCTAAGGACATCAATTCTTCTTTTTGTTTTTGGTGTGATGTATTTGCGTTTTATTTCTTCGTGGCCCATTTTATGTTAAGATGATATTCGTTATTGTCGTTGGATTTTTTTCTCTCATTTTTTTTTGGTTTGTTGAAATTGATTTTTGGTCTTTCGTCAATGGTGAAAGACAATTGAATTTATTTTAGTGAATTGAACCATATTATTCCTTGTGAGCATTTTTTGAGATATTTTTTTATACCCTCTACCATAGAATGGGGGTATATTAACTTTGTCATTCCGTTTGTAACACATCGAAATATTGCTCTAAGACCCCATAAGAAGTATATATATTCTGGGATTGGTGGTGAAATTCTGAGTCGTATCTGCAGCGGCTAGCAGGTCGTGCACTGACACGCAAATCTTGCGCTGACTCACCGAAATGTTCGTGACCATCGGCGTGATTCGTGAGTCACGGCTGACGGCTTACGACTGTGAGTGGAATGCGATGATAACAAGCAAATGCGTGAGTCAGCGGAGGAAATAATAATCGTCGTGAGTTTGTGCGTGAGTAACTGAATTTCGGAAAAACAGCGTTATTCAGTCACGAGAAATAATCCCCGCCTACGATCATAAAATGCCATACGAGTTGATTCAATTATAATGTTAGTGACATCCTAGTTGTGTTACAGTTTTATAACCTGCTCTCGATTTTAAATCATACTCTGTTTAGTCAGGTCTATAGTAAATTACTCATAAAAATTATTCTGGTGAGTCCGGGTTTTTCGTGAAGTCACGGCATTTTTTCGTGAGTCACCGACATTAAAGATTTTCGTGGCGTGAGTTGTGCGTGAGTAATAAATTTTTCTTTTCGTGAACGTATAGCTGAACGTGAGTCCTACCAAAAATTTATGTGGAGTGATGTGTGCAGTGAATAAGATTTCTCGTCGTGAGTGTTGCGTGAGCGTGAGGAACAAAATATTACTCCAGTGCACACCTCTAATCTGAGCATATTCCGTCCGTCCGTGCTGTTGAAATCACGCTAACTCCGAACGAACAAGGCTATGATATGAACTTTGGCAAAAAGTAGTTGTTATATTGATGTAGGTCGGATTGGTATTGGCAAATGGCCATATTCGGTCTTAAACATTTAGCGTTATAGCCCGCATATAAAGGGACCACACAATTTAGCTTTCGGAGCTTTAAGAGAAGGCAAATTTCCATACGATTCGGCTGAAATTTGGTTAAATGGTGTTAGTTATATGGTCATCTAACAACTATGCAAAAATTGGTGCACATCGGTGCATTAATTATATATAGCCCCCATTTAAAAACCGATCACCAAGATTTGACTCTCGGGCTTATGGGACCAACCGTTTTCTCTGATTCGGCTGAAAATTTGAGTATGTTACGTGATGTTAGTATATGGTATTAAATATGCATGAATTGGTCCATCAATCGGTTCAATAATTATATATAGCCCCCATATAAACGAACCCTAGATTTGAAACTCGGGGTGCCATTTTGGAAGAACAAAATTCATTCGATCTGTTGAAATTTGTGTAGTGGTGTAGTTGTATTTACAAACCATGCCAATATGGTCCACATCAGTCATAATTTGACCCCATATAACGATCCCGAGATTTGGTTTTGGAGCCTCATGGAGCGAGATTTTCCAGGACTCCAGTTGAATTTGGATAATATTGTGCTAGTATATAGGCCCGTTACACTGCCATAACAAGGTCCTATTTCGGTCATAGTTATATATAGTCCTCCAGATAAATCGATTTCAATCACAACAAAATTGACGGTCCATATCAAAGTTTCATAATTGTATATAGCCCCCATATAAGCGACCCCCATATTTCAATTCTGCGCTCTCTACGTATCGTGCAAAAAGTCATATCGATTCGTTAAAATTATTTTGTTAGACTTCCTATACATACCTTTTTTGTCTAATATATTACCACGTATGGCTAACTAACAATTTGAACGATGTTAAGAAGTTTTTGTACACACAACCGCAAGTAATTCGATTGTGGATGACGTTGTGGTCTTTCGTTTAGAAGTTTCTATGACAATCCATGATGGAGGGTACATAAGCATTTCGGTCTTGCCGAACTTACGTCCGTATATACTTGTTTTAGTTTCAAGTTTTCAGTTTTTTTCGTTTCAAGTTTTCAGTTTTTTTTTTCACTATGGTGTTTGGAGCACAACATTTTTTAGTTTCGAAAGCTTTTGGTAAAAAAAAAGCGATAAAAGAATAGAGTACCAGATATTTTCTCTTTTAGCACTGGTGCTCAGGAAATCTATCCGAGACGCTGGTGGGAATTATAAGTGCTGAGGTATTTGGCAATGTAAACCACCAATGTTTAGATATCTCTCGTCCATATGACCCAGTTGTGACAAGACCAATACACAGTGGCCGAAAAGAGTAACATATGGGATAACATCGTTGTTAGATGTGCAGAAGCAAAGTGATTGAAATAACCAAGAAATTCTAAAACTCTTTTGTTAGGAATTTGAATTTAAAAATTCTACTAGAGAAAATTGGTAAACGAAGTTTAACAAGTATATTCGTCATTAAAGTCGGCCCGGTCGAATCTTAAATTACTCACCACCATAAAATCAAGATATCATAGTTTCCTTGAAAACTCATTAACTTACGACGCAAAATCAATTAATTCTTGTCCTCCCAAACGAAACATTAGACAAACAAAGTTCGTATTTCTGATTTGCTTTTGCCTGTTTAGTTTATTTGGAAGAAGAGAGTATATACTTTTTTGTGATAAACGTTTCTTCTTTTCAGGATCGTAAAAACCAAATCATAAAGACTAACTCAAAAAAAAAACAAGTATATAGCGGCCCGTAAGTTCGGCCAGGCCGAAATCTTATGTACCCTCCACCATGGATTGCGTTAGGAACTTCATACTTAAAGGCTGTGCATCCACAATCGAATACTTGCCACGCCAAAGGAAAAAAAACGTTTGGAAAAAACGTGTACCGAAACGTTTTTTCTTTTGTTAGAGTTTTTTGAATTGGCTTCGAAAATTTTAAACTTTTATCACCAAAAAAAATTCGTTTGTTACAAAAGTTTTTTATTTTTTTCAAATAAAAAAAGTTATTTTTTTGAAACAACAACAGAGTCGCCATTCGTTTATATGCAAACACTGCCGCAACCTATGCTATAATAAATATAACTTATATGGATATTATCTATTGATGAAACCATAACAGGTACATAGCTGCAGTGGTGTAAGTGTGTTGGGCTTACAAAGTGCATGGTCCGCGGTTCGATTCCGCGTCCAGGGCGAAGGTAAAAAAAATTTTAAAAATTTATAAAAATCGTATAATTTCCTTCTACATTGTTTTTGTATTACAGAAAAAGGTGGCTAGAACTAAAAATCTTCGTGGAAGTGAGAAAGAATGTGAGGGAAAATGCAATTAGCGCAGAAAAAAATTTTTTTGAGTTAGTCTTTATGAAAATGGTTTTTACATCCTGGGAGAAAGAATAAACGTTTATCCAAAAAGTATATACTTTTCTTCCAAATACACTTCCTTACAGAGCGAAAAGGCAAATGAGAAACCGAACTTTGTTTGTCTAAATTTCTCGTTTGGGAGGAAAGAATTATTTTTTTGCGTGTGGGTTGCGATAACACTTGCGATCGCAAGGTATCGTAAAACTTTTTACACTGTCTCTAAAATTGTAAAGTTAGCCCATAACGGGGTATAATATTAAACAAAAAAAGGCCGATTAAATACGTATATAATATAGTTTGACAAAATTTTCTATAGAAATGAAAACTTGACAAAATTTTCTATAGAAATAAAATTTTGACAAAATTTTTCTATAGAAATAAAAACTTGACAAAATTTTCTATAGAAATAAAATGTTGACAAAATTTTCTATGGAAGTAAAATGTTGAAAAAATTTTGTATAGAAATAAAATGTTGACAAAATTTTCTACAGAAATAAATTTTTTACAAAATTTTCTATAAAAATAAAATTTTGACAAAACTTTCTATGGAAATAAAATTTTGACAAACATTTCTATAGAAATAAACGTTTTGATCAAAACTTTCTATAGATAATGAAATTTTGAACACAACTTTCCTAATAGTAATAAAATTCTGACAAAATATTTAGTTTTAATTTAATTTTAATTCTAATATCATATTAATTTTAATTTGTATCTAAATTTCATTTTAATTAATTTAAAATTAATTTTGATTGGTATAAGAAAGTTTGTAATTTTAAAGAAAATGACATGGAATTAGAATTTGTAAAAATGTCTTTAATTCTAAATTGGCACATTTTTAATAAAATTTCCAGTGTCATGTAACCAAAGTAAACTAATTTTTTTTTTCAACCAAAAAATCGTTCTCATATTGAGTACAATTTTAATTCAATTTTTTTTTTTCAACCAAGAAATCGTTCTTTTTTGTATTTTAAAAAGAAAAATGAACATGGAATTAAGTTTCCCCATGTAAAACTAAAGTAAATCTAAATTGTCATTATAAAGAAAATGAACATGGAATTAGTTCCATGTAACTAAAGTAAACCAATTTTTTGTTTTTTTTTTTTTCAAACCAAGAAATCGTTCTCGAATATGAGTAAATTTTAATCAAATTTGATTTTAATTATAATTTAATTTAATTTTTAAATTTAATGTTAATGTTAATTTTAATTCTAATATCATTTTAATTAATTTTAAATTTAATTTTTGATTGGTATAAAAAAGTTTGTATTTAAAGAAATGACATGAATTAGAATTTGTAAAAATGTTTTTTTTAATTTCTAAATTGTTTTACATAATTTTTCAAATAAAATTTCCAGTTCCATGTAACTAAAGTAAACTAATATTTTTTTAACCAACAAATCGTTTCTCATATTGAGTAAAATTTAAATTCAAATTTTAATTTTCCATTAAATTTTTATTTAATTTAATTATTTTAATTCTAAATATCCATTTTAATTAATTTAATTTAATTTTGATTGGTATAAGAAATTTTGGGGTATTTTAAAGAAAATGACTTGGAATTAGAATTTGTAAAAAAATTCTTATTAGAAAATTGAACACATTTTAAATAAAATTTCATGTTCATGTAACTAAAGTAATTTAACATTTTTTTCGCAACGAAAAAATCGTTGCTCATATTGAAGTAAAATTTTAATTAAATAGTATATTTTAATTTAGATTTAATATCAATTAATTCTAATTAATCTTAATTTAAAGATTATTAATCTTTGGCGATCCGAATTTTTTTTTTTAGTTTTGTTTTTTTTTTTTTTTTTTCATAATAGGCATCAATACCCTTATCCCAGAAATTTCAACAAAACATTGTTTGATTTAATTTTAATGTAGTTTTATTTTCTTTTCTAATACGCATGGCTTCATAAAGGGCTACAGAAGACTTCCCTAAACAGGTCAATGTAATGTGAAGCTACAATATTAATGGAATAAGTTTGTGTGAAATTCAATTTAAATGTAGGCCACCAAGAATTTTTGTTATTAATGAGTTACTTTTTAAATTGAACTCGTAACCCCATGTTTAAAATTCAACTTAAAACAAGGCGAAATTATATCAACTCGAACAAATAAATAAAACAAGAAAGAAAACAAAAAACAACTCTAGAAAAACCATTTAATAAATACCCTTTGACTTAATTTTTAATCACTGGCAATTAAAAACAGATGTTCGCTTAACATTGGATAGTAAATGACGGAAGGGGAACTAGAGCAAGAGCGATTGTGTTGAAAAATCCTCCTTGGCCAGAAAGGGAAAGCGCTAAAAAAGTAACAGACGTACGTTATTGACCGAATAAAATTAAAAAAGCTTTTAAAAAAAGTTTTTTTTTTTTTTTTTAATTATCTTAATTTTTACATTAGCATAAATAAACTTCGATAGACGAATTATATGGTAAAATAAAGTAGGTTGCTAATATAGAGATGGAAATCTAGTAAAAAAAAACGTAGTTGAATGAGATTTCCTTCACAAAATAAAGGGTGATTCTTTTGAGGTTTAGGATTTTCAATGCATTAGTATTTGACAAGATCACGTGGATTTCAGACATGGTTGTCAAAGAGAAAAGATGCTCAGTAAAATGCTTTGACATTTCAATCATGAATAGACTTACTAACGAGCCACAACGTCCGAATTTCAGTGAAAGGAAAAGTTGGGAGAAAATCCGCTTTTTTATCGGACAAATTTTGGTTCAGCGATGAGGCTGCATTTCTGTTGAATGGCTACGTAAAAATAAGCAAAAATTGCCGCATTTGGAGTGAAGAAGCAACCATGAAGCCGTTCAAGAACTGCCCATGCATCCGAAAATGCACTGTTTTGGTGTGGTTTTGTACTGCTGGTGTGAATCATTGGACGTATTTTTTTCAAAGATGCCGCCGCCCCTGCGCCTTTTACAGGTTCTGTTTGGACGCAACGTGACGGTGAAAAAATGCGATGCGCTATCGTTCGATGCTAACAAACTTTTTGGTTGCCAAAAATGGAAGAACTGGAACTTGTTGACTGTGGTTCAACAAGATTGGCGCTAACATGCCACAAATCAGCTTCGCGATTCTATGGACATTTTGAGGGAAAACTTCGGAGAAGCAATCATCTCAAGAAATGGACCGTTAGTTGGGCCACCAGAGATCATGCGATTTGACGCCCTTTAGACTATTTTTGTGGGGCTTCGACGGTCAGTCTAAAACCTACCAGAAAATAAGCCAGCAACTATCCAGGCTTTGGAAGACAACATTTCCGAAGATAAATTCGGGCTATTTCCGGCCGAAAATGCTCGAAAAGTTGCCCAAAATGTGGACTTTCCCGAAATTGGCAACACACCTAAGAAGCAGCCCGGCGGTCAACATTTAAATGAAATTATCTTTCAAAAAAGTAAATGTCATGGACCAAATCTAACGTTTCAAATAATGGATACCGATGAGATTTTGCAAATTTTATGGCGTTTTTTTTTTTTTTTTTAAATGTGTATCAAAAGCTCTTAACAAATCACCCTTTACTACTGTTCGTAACATCATGGTACACAGAAAAAATATCAACGCAAAATAATTTCAATTAAAAAGGTTGATTGAAGTTTTCTCATTAATAAATAATTGATAACGATTAACTTTTTAATCCAGATAGAAATATTAAGTAATAAGTCAATGATTGGAAAATTAAAATTTTTTAACTTAAAAAATTAATTTTTTATCAAACTCGGAAGACTAAGTCACTTAAAAAGAAGTGATGGAAAATTTTTAATTTTTAACTAAAAATGTATATGCAACAGTCAAGCAGATTAAAACACCACAAAAATCTATTAAGATGCAATTTAAAATAGTTACGTTTTAGAAAAAATTAATTGAGTTCTTGTCAATCAACACAATTAAAATTTAATTGAATCAATTAAAAATAATTTGAAATTTGCTTAAATGAAATCGAATTTAATTTTTTAATCAAAGTATTTTTAATGTCCAATTAAAACTATGTTTGATACTATCATTTTTGTGATTGAATACATTTCATTTAAAAAATTAATTGGATCAAATTGAATCTTCGTAATTGAATCAGATTTTTTTTTTTTTTTGAGTACAGAACTTCAAATAACTCTCATATACACACGGCAGTCTTCCGATTTAGGCTTCCAAACAAAAATATCACGTAAATTTTTTATTATACCCTTACACCATAGGACTGGGGGTATATTTCAACTTTGGTCATTCCGTTTCACAGCACAAAAAATTATCCACAATTTTTTTTCATTAAACATTTACTGAATTTTGGAAACGGATTCAAATTAATATCTTAATTGATTCAATTAATTATTTAATCAAAATCCGAATATAAAACCATAAAAAAATGTTGATATTTTGTTACGTTTCGCGAATTAAAATTAATTGATTCAATCAATTTGTTAAGATCAATTCTGGGAAATAATTTTCAATTACAAACGTGAATTGAAGAAATTTCCGTTTCCAATTACACATGTGATTGATGCCAATCACCCTTATGTGATTGAAAATTGAAATAATTTTGAGATGGAAAGAACGAAAAGAGCGAAAAGAGACAAGAGAATGGGTATTAATAAAAAAATGTGTCGATGGAAGAGATCAGTCTGGTGAAAGTAACTCGTAAACGAACGGAGTTGGTTTTTGTTTGTTTTTCGGCTGTAAATTGAAAAACATGATTGGGCGACATTCTGTCTGCTGCATTCAAAATATGTGCATAAATATTTTCAAACGCAACAAGCAAATCATAGCAAAGTTGAAAAAATAAATGTGGCTAACAAACAAATGGTCACGGCCGTTGGTAAACGTTTGAAAAAAATTATTATGAGAGAACGCATTAGAAATTACCTGTGTTTGTGTTTTGTGGTATTGTAAAAAATGGAAAAAATTACGTTTATTTGGAAGGTAAAGACATTGTGAAATGTGAATACCTGTTTTCTATGAAGCCTGTTACATTAAACAAACTAAAAATAATATATTTTTTATTCATTTATTTAAGTGAAGACAATTTTATTTCGTGCAATTGTCAATCAATCAACTCCATCTTTTTAGTCAATATATTAAGAAATTATATCGATATGTTAGCATCAAAAGGTGGGTATCCATATTTGATCTTTTAAAATTATAATTTTTCAAGCTCCTAGTATTTTTCTAAAGTACCAAGAGCGGTATGGGTTTTGGGTCCTTGAAGTTGCCGCAAGTAGGCGTTTGCATTAAATTGTGATTTTTGTTTTACCTGCCTTTTTTCAGTTTGAACACAGTAGAGAAGCAGTATATCTGATATATAAACTAATGAGCTGAATTATGTAATGGTTAAAAGAAGTTCTTTCTTTTGAATTTATAAAATATGAAAAATATCCGAAAATAATAAAAAATATGTATTTTCCATTTAGTATTTTTTTCTAATTTCCAGGAATTTGCAAAAGTATCAATAAACATAATACCCAAAATATTTCATTGTTTTGCCAATTACTTTTGTCTTTGATTGGTTCAAGTTTGTTAATAGACAGATTTCATGTGTGGAAATTTTTGGAAAGGGAATGTTCACTAAAAATTAATTAATTATTACCGAGCTCCTAATAACACCTTTTTAATGTGGCTAGAAGACTACAGACTGGCAAAAGAAGATTATAAATCTGCAACCTGGCTAAGAATTTAACTTGATATTCTATGCAGGTAATGTTTTTAGGCAAAATTAACTTTTAATTGAAACAAAATTAAATTCGAATTATACTGTTTTTACTTTTCAGAAAAACAATTTAGCTTACAATGCTGGCTGATTATTGGAAATCTAGGCGGCATTTACATATTTAAAGAAGGAAACATGCTGACATGGTTTATTATATGAAAGGAGAAGATAAGGATTTATATAGTCTATTTTTGTTTCACCCATATAGTTTGTTTATTGATAGTAATTGTATGTGTATAGTTAGTTAGAACAAACACAAATGCAAGAACGCAAATTTATTTGTCTATTGCATAATTCAAGAAAATAATAAAATTTAAATATATTTTATAAGGAACACATATTTTCTTTTATTTCAAATAAAACTAAATATGATTTTGGGGCGCAATATATAAATTTTTTTGATTGAAATTTATAGGCCAATTTCAATTAATCATTAAGTTGAAGAAATCAAATAGTTGATTGATTTTTGTCGAAAATAATTAAAATTTTATATTGATTCAATTAAAACTGTGATTGAATTTTTAATGTTAAACAATCAATCACGTTTTTGAATTGATTCAATCACACGAATTAATTGATTCCGTTACAAAAGTCAATTAATTTTTAATTGAAAATCGCCTGTTGTTTTTCAAATCAAAATGGTGATTGATACTATCATTTTCGTTGATTGAAGAACATTTCAATAAAAAAATGAGTTGAATCCGCGATTTTTCGTGATTGAAAATCAAAAAAATTTTTTTTGTTGTGTAAACACACGTCCAAATTTTGCTCTATAGACCCATAAAGATCGTGTGACAATTCTGAAGGGCGGATCTAGCACGTCCGTACCGTCTGTTAAAATCCCGCTAACTTCCGAACAAAACAAGCTATAACCTTGAATAGTATCGTAAAGGGACAAACCGTGCGTAAACATTGGTCCATAATTATATATAGCCTACAATTTACAAAGTTTAAGAAATCTTTACTTCAAAAATTTTTTTTTTATTAATTTTGTAAATTGGCATCCCCTGCCTCTAAGAGTCCGCATGTCGTTTGAACTAAGGCTAAAATTTCCTTAAAGTAAAGAAACACAATTCTGATTTAAAAAAAATTGTCCTTAAATTAGCTGAAATATTGGAATGTTTTGAATTTTAAGATAAAAACGATTCAAATCATAGGCTAAGGACTTATTTT
This sequence comes from Haematobia irritans, assembly GCA_003123925.1. Taxonomy (NCBI): domain Eukaryota; kingdom Metazoa; phylum Arthropoda; class Insecta; order Diptera; family Muscidae; genus Haematobia; species Haematobia irritans. Next base: position 1,116 of record PGFW01070726.1, on the reverse strand, counting down.
GGACGATTTTGCATCTTTACTTTAAAGTTTTTTTTTGCAATCAAAGAAAACATGTTTTTACTTGAGATATCCGTTTATAATTTTTTGGATTTTTACATATATTTTTTTTTTGTAAATGAAATAGCTTTATTAATATATCCGCGCGAAAAAGAAACCAAAATTCGATAAATTGAGATTTGTAATCCTAATGTTTACATTTTATTTCTTTTTAATATTAAAAGAAGCCGCATCTTTGGCTGGCTGGAATCAATACCGAAAAATCCTTATGGGAAGGCCAAAAATATCTTGATTCATAGTAAACCTTTATTATTTGAGTGCAAGATTCGATCTCGCGAGCCTCTTTGAGGGAGAGAAATTCAGTACGATCTCGATGGAAAATTTAGTATGTGGCTGTAGTATAGGTCCTACTAAAACCTACGCAAAATTGGTCCATTTCGGTCTATATTTATATTAGCCCTCCCCAGATAAACGATCCCCAGTTCAATCACAAAAAATTGTCATACAGTTCATAATTGTATATAGCCCCATATAAAGCGCCCCCCATATTTTCAATTCTGTGCATCTAATTCCGCGCAAAGTTTTCATATCGTAATTATCGTAAAGCTTTCCTATATATACCTTTTTGTCTATATAATAACGCAGCGTATGAACTCAACTTAGAAATTTAGAAGACGATGTTAAGAAAGTTTTAAAAGATCCTTGCATCGGCCACCCAAGTAGCTTCGAACTTGTGGATGACTAGTCTTTAGTAGAAGTTTCTGCACAATCCATTGGTGGTAGAATTACATAAGAGTCTGCCTGACCGAACTTAGCGCGTCATATATACGAGTATCTTGTTTTAATTAAAAATAACTTTCAGCTTTCCATCCACTTTTCAATTGAAATATTTTGGTGGATATTGTTATTTGAATACTATTTTTTCTTTGAAGGGAGTTATGTCATTAGTCAGCCATAGTTATCTGCCATGGTTGCCACATGTTGGTAGAATCTACGCAAAAATGGGTAGTTTTACTGGTTTGGTAATATAGGAGATCTCTTGACTGGTTTCGAAGATTTTGCAAATTTGTTCTCTCCAACTAAGAGCGTACGGTAAAATTTTCTATAGTCGCCCTTTCC
>PGFW01070720.1:0-17743 GCA_003123925.1 Haematobia irritans | reverse complement strand
TTTTAAAATAATTTTAGAGGAGGAATGGAAAATGGATAAAGTTAATATATCTGCCCCCACCAATCCTATTGGTGGGAGGGTAATAAAAAATTAAAGAAAGTCAATCGATTTTTTGATTTTTTTGATATGTCTAATTAAAAGTTGGTACGTTAGTTTTTTGAATTTGATTAACATCAAAGACGATTTACAAAAATCATTCAAAAAATAAATAAGCGAATATAAATTCGACTTTTCAGTCAAAGCTTGGTTTGCGACTTTTATTATATTTTTTAGGCTGCAAGCATAAATTATTTTGCTGGACTCTTGCGAAATATATTGCGAGGACAGTAATCTTATTGGGTTCTGATTGCAAGAGAGAAATGCCTAAGGATGGCGTATTAGACAAAATTTTTCACATACCTAATAAGTCTGCTTAATATTGGGTCCAATACGTCGAACCATCCATGCAGTGGACATCAATTCACCATCATCGCGGTGAATGCCTCTAGTTAAGTGGATACCACTCGGGCAGGCTCAATTGTTGACTATTTGCTTTAATGACAGACTCTCTGACACACTGAATCGATGAATGACTGACTCGCGTCTGGAATATGTTTGTGCGAATGTGGCCTGCATAGATGAATTGTTAGTGGCAAAAGACAAGGCAAACTGGTGATTATACAAAATTCAAAATACTCACACCGTATAATAGAAGAATGAAAAAGATGCAATTTTTATTTAATTATTATATTCTTAATGTATTTAAACATAAAAAATATCTTAATTAAAAATTCTTATAATAACAAATTTAGCAGTTTGTAATACGAAGATTTCCTTTGTATCGCTCAGTGTGAACCCGCCTCCCTCTGGTATTTTATGTTAATATAGAACAAGTCCATTCATTCATTTTACAACATGTGACTGCTGGTGGTTGATTGTATTTTTGTTTTTCTGTTGTTGTTGTTGTTGCCCTGCTATTGCTTCTGCTGGTGATGTTTGCAATGATAAATATTGTTGTCGCTGATATCCATGTTATTGTCCTCGATGCCCTTGTCCATCTACAGACATACAACAACAATCGTTGTCGTAGATGATGTTGTAGTGATGGCCGCAATAACAATGCTTTTTGGGGATACACGAGCGAGCACTTCACTTTAGCAAACGATGGATGTATTACATCCAAACTATGGGGCTTGCATAGATCATAACGATGGGGGGCTTTTAGGAGTCGTAATGATTATTATTAATTATTGTTTTGGTTTTAATACCATAGTTATCAGACATATCAATGTTAGTTGAACTATATTTACAATTCATTAGAAAACATATGCTCATATACTGAAAATATTGTAAATATCTCCTGAGGAGAGGGCAAAAAATTTCAGCAATGGAAATATTCCTAGCATAATTGGAACAATATCCTTTTGTTTTTATTTGTCGAAGTGGTATAGTTTCCAGTTACTTCAAGCGATGCAAATGGCGAAAATCGTCTTTGTGTAATCTTCATATTCGACTTTTGATGTTGGCCAAAATTTGACCAATAAAGGGTGATACGGTCAAAATTTGGTCAAGGGAAAACGCGTGTAAATCGGTGAAATCGTTTATTTAAAAATCAAAATTAATTTCTTTTTCAAGTTCAATATTAGTATAAAATTCAGGAAAAATATTCAGTTAGGCCTTTCGCTTTTCCAAATCCGAATTGCGGGCCTCACGCTTGACACTTGCCATCAGATTTTGTAACAGCCACCTTGTCCACCTTCTTTCGTCGCAGAAAGCAAGTTTGCCTTGAACTGCTGCTCGTCCTTAGAATTTTTTTTGGTCTTTAGGCTTCCGCTTGACAAAAGCCCAGTATTTCTCAATTGGGCGGAGCTCTGGCGTGTTGGAGAGGTTTCTTGTCCTTGGGAACCACCTGTACGTTGTTGGCGGCTACCACTCCATGGCCCTATTTACCGTAATGGCAAGATGCAAAATCCGCGCAAAAACAGTACGGAACAACCGTGTTTCTTCAGGAAAGGCAGCAGACATTTATTCAAACACTCTTTCACGTAAATTTCTTGGTTTGACAGTCCCGGAAGCTATGAAAAGCTGCTTTTCAAGCCACAGGTTTACAGATGGCTTTTGCCAAACCAGATATTTCTTTGCGAACTTTGACAGTTTTATGTGCTTGAAAATATCTGCTACCTTTCCCCTTCGTTTTGCCGTATAAAACTCCTGTCCCGGAAGCTGCTTGTAGTCGGCTTTGACGTAGGTTTCGTCGTCCATTACCACGCAGTCAAACTTCGTCAGCATCGTCGTGTACAGCCTCCGGGATCACGCTTTGGCCGTCGTATTTTGTTTATCATCCCGATTTGGAGTCACTACCTTCTTGTAAGTCGATACACGGTTGTAGACGATACACCCAGCTTATTTGCGGCATTTCGGAGAGAGAGGTTAGGGTTTCGCTTGAAAATACCGGTAACTCTCTTTGTTCGTCTCTGAAGAGTGAATTCCAAAATCAAATAGGAGCAACATTCTACACACACACACCTTCAAAATGAGGGGTGTTCAGGTTTTTTAAATGCAAAATTGAAAGAAATACGTCAAGTTTATATTGACTAAATTTTGACCGTAACACCCTTTATTTTAATTCCTTATACATATATACAGACATATTTAATGCGAAATATAAAAGTTTAAATTTAAATGGTTTATTGGCAGCTCTAACCTTGTAAAAATTTGGAAACGATAGTAGATATTTTCCAAATCTTGAAAAAAACGAAAAAGATCAAATTTTTCACAACTAGAAAAAAGTGAAAAGTCGATTTTGTTCAAATTTGCACAAAATCGAAAAAAAAAATTCTTAATTTTTAAAACATCGAATTTTTTAAATTTTGAAAACTTTGACTTTTTCAAATTTTGTAAAAGACCAAAACTCGCTAAAATTTTCAAAAAAAAAAAATCGATTTTTCCAAATCGAAAAGCTGTATCTTTTAAATTTCGAAAAAAGATAAAGACTTTAAAAATCGACATGACAGAATTTTGAAAAAACTCGAAATCAAGTTTTCCAAATTTTCAAAAAGTCGAATTTTTCCAAAATTTCAAAAATGTCGCAAAATTGAAAAGTAGGATTTAAAAATTTTTAAAACTTCGAATATTCCCAAAAAGTCGAAAATTAGAATTTTAAATAAAATTTTCAAGCAAACATCGAAAATTGATTTTTCAGAAATCTTCTTCAATTTTAAAAAAGAGAACAACTCTAAAACCCAGCAAAAAAATTGAAAGTTCTTTCCAAAGGCACAACTTTAAAGCACTTCCAGAAGATTACACTCTCAATGATGTTCTTTATTTTAACTACCCATGAAGTTCTTTTAATTCAGATTTTTATAACTGGGTTTTTTCATACTTTTAATGGGTAATTTTAACTTTTTTATATTTTATAAAAAATTATAAAAATTATTTATTTGACAAAATATCGCAGAATTTTTTTAATTTACATCCAAAGCATTGAATTCGGATCACACCTAAAGAAGTGATGCAAATTCAGTGCAACGGCTGTTGAAATGGAGGACTTCAGTCCTATGGCAAGCCTTCTGGGTCAATTTTGCACCACTTCCGGATCCAAAAAGAACATTTTCATTACTTTTTTGGCGACGCTTTTTTTTTGCTGGTAATCTGACTTGTTCAAACTTTTCAAAAATTTAAAAACGTGTGAAAAGTTTTAAAATTTTCGAAAAGTCGACTTCTTAAAATCTTGAAAAAGCCGAAACTCGGAAAGTCGACTTTTCCAAAATTTTCAAAAAAAAATCGTATTTCCCAAATTTTTAAAAGTCACAAACTCGCGAAGTTGATTTTTAAAAATTTCAAAACATCAAAATGTCAATTTATCAATTTAACAAAAAAAAAACTTAAAAAATCGAAATGTTAGCTATTTTAATTCCATAATCTTGAAGACTCAAAAGTCGATTTTTCCAAATTTTCAAAAAGTCGGAAATCTATGTTTTAAAATGCCGATAACGTCAATTCGCACAATTGCAATTGAAACTACAAGGTTAATTTTGCCAAATTTTCAATTTGTCGAAAAGTCCATAAAAATCGACTTTTCACAACGTGTAAATGTTAATTTTTGTCAAATTTAGAAAAATAAGAAAAATTGGAATGCAACTAGTCGAAATTTTAATAGATTTTTCCAAATTTTTAACACGTCGAATTATTCAAATTTTGAAAATGACGAAAACTTGAAAAGTAGATTTTTCTAAAAGGGGGCGATTTGGATAAATTTTCAAATAAAAAAAGTCAAATTTTCCATGTTTTCAAAGGCGGGAACTCGAAAAACAAAATTTTCTAATTTGAAAAAATCGTAAAGACTCGATATTTTTCAAAACGTCGAAATGTCTATTTTTTCAAGCTTTCAAAAAAGACGAAAATTCGAAAAATCAACTTGTCTAAATTTTTAATGAGCCAAAAAATCGAAAAATCACTTTTTTCCAAATTAAAAAAAAAAAAAAAAATAAATAAAATAAAATATTTCAAATTTAAAAAGTCGAAAAATCATTTCAGGTTCCTTGAAAATGTCGAAATGTCTTATTTGCAAATGTTGAAAAAGGCGCAAAACTTGAAAATTAAAGTTATTCACATTTTAAAAAAAGTCGATTTTTACACATTCGAATTATTCAAATTTGAAAAGACGAAAAGTCGAAAAATTCGATTTTTCTAAATTTCCAAAAAAGTCGAATACTCAAATTTCAAAAATAGAAAATACGAAAAGTCGGCTTGTCCAAGTTTTCAAAATCTCGAAAATTCGAGAATCACGAACGTCGACTTTTCAAATTTTAAAAAAAATTGGTAATTAGAAATTAAACGTATCCACATTTTCAAAAATTGGATTTTTCCATATTGAATCTTCAAAATTTGAGAAAAACGAAAAGTTCGAAAATTCGATTTTTCTAAATGTTCAAAATGTCGAATATTCCACATTTTCAAAAAGAATAGTCGACTTGTCCTGGTTTCAAAAAGTCGATTTTTCCTATTCAAACTCATAAACTCGAAAATCAAAAAAGTCGACTTTTCAAAACGTCGCAATATCTACTTTTGATAAGATGAAAACTTGGAAAGTAAACTTATTCAAAATTTCACAAAGTTCAATATTCCAAATGGTGAACACGTCGAGTTATTAAATAAATTTTTTTAAAAATATGAAAACTCGAAAATTCGATTTTTTTAAATTGTGAACACGTCGGTTTTTCCAAATTTGTAAAAATTAAAATTCGAAATTTTTTTGTCCAAAATTTTACAAAGTCCAGTATTTCAAATGGTGAACACGTCGAATTATTAAAATTTTTTTAAAAAGATGAAAACTCGAAAAGTCGATTTTTCTAAATTGTGAACACGTCGGTTTTTCCAAATTTTGTAAAAATTTAAATTCGAAAACTTGTTTTTAATTTTAAAAAGTCTATATGTCGTCTTTTCCTAAATTGCATAGAGTCGAAAATAAAATTTGAGTTTTCCTTCGAAGGACAATAACTCACATTTTTCATTCTGATTCATATATCTAACCTCTTCCCAAAATTACGTTATGATAATGGAGTGCCCCATCATAAAAGGACCATAAGTGGCAATGCGTGTATAGACCACATATTTGGAAATGAAATGTAATGAATGCAAGTAGTATGATGTTCAATAACTACTACCCATTCTCTCTTCGCCGAAATGAGATGAAAAAACAACACAATGCTTTTTAGCAATTCTTGTGTGCCGTGTTGGCATGTGCTTCATGTTTTATTTAATGTTGCGCTGATGGTTTTCATTCTAAATGTTTTGATATGCGAACAATTGAATATATGTTAAAAGATGATTTCTTTCAATTCTCATTCTGAAATCGAGAAATAATTTGAAAATGTTCAAATATTACAATGATACTTGAACTCTTAAAAAAAACAACAACAACTAAACAATACAAACAATAGGCCAACACATTATTTTTCAAGCGTAATAATAACATAACAAGTTAATTGGATGGAGAACGTGATTGTTGTCTTCACTCTATTTTTCCCTGCTTGCTCTGTGGTTCTTTTTAATTCCCAGCCGGAAATGGTTAAGCGTACCGTGGAAATCGATGATGAAGTGCTGTTTCGGGTGGTACTATATAGGCCTGGCTCTGGATTTACGTGTTCATTTCAACAATAACATTGGATTGGTTGGAGACAAGCCTTGCCTCTCGCTTCTATTTCGTTATGCCTTCTTAGAGGTGGTGTCGTCGAATTGCCATCGTTATCTGGGCCTTCATACTAAGTTACAAAAATCATGCCTTCAAAGAAAGGCCCTCAAAAAGGCTGGACAGGAAGGCCATAAAAGAAAGCGTGTATAAAATTTAAATATTTTTGAGGCAAGGTTGTCTATGAACTGAACATTTTTCCCTATACCTTTTACGTTAGAATTTTAATTTGACTTACCTTTTCCTATACAGCTTTTATTCTTATTTTGTGATTTTAATATTTTTACCTCAAGTGTATTTTTTATTTTTCTGCTCACGTCGGGATTTGAACCGGGTCCTTCGTTATTGCCGTAGTCCTACACTCATCCACTGGCCTACGACACATTTATGTGATGTGGGCCGCCAAAACGCGTAAACTTAAGCTACACGCTTGAGGTCATTCCGCGTTTCCCTCTCTGTTTGGAAGTGAACGTATAAATGGGTATCGCGATCTTTATATGTTTACAGCAGAATTCTTTATAGAAGGACAAAGTAGGAGTAAACTTAGACATAAGCAAATTAATTAGCTTGCAGCCAACAAAGAATGAGTATAGGATCATTGGTGGTTTTCGAACAGATTCTACCATAGGCAAAGTTCAATAGTTTTTGTTATTTATTAATTTTATTATTTAATTATTTTTAGAAAAGAATTTATGTTTATTTATTTAACAGCACTATACAAATAACGTAAATACGATCGTAATGTCAGGCACCAGGCCGAGTACTTTATGGACCACTCCACCATGTATTACGAAGAAAAGTGTCTACTAAGACAAGTATCTTAAAAACCTCTTAACATTGCCTTAATTTTACATGGAGGTAGATGATAATACCTATATAAGCAAAATCAGTTTCTTTGATCGGTTTAACATTAAAATTTCCAATTTTCGATTTGGAATCGTATGAAATATGCCCCCTTTGCAGAAGCGCAGCGGAAATCAAATATGGAAATTGCTTAGGCCGATAGCCTCTAGTTGCTAGTGCCCGTATAAATAAGTTTATTGTAACATAATTTATAATTATAATAAATTAAATAATAAATAAATAATGGAAATTGCTTTTTATGGAGGCTACATATATTTTTTTGACCGATATGGGCCACTTTTGCATCGTTGTTAGAGGCCAGTTTACTAACACCACGTATTCATATTTTCAACGGATCGATATGAACTTTTTCAACCTCCAGAAAGCGCAGCGAAATAAAATCGGGGGATCGCTTTGGACTAATTTTGCCTCGTTGTTACAGGCCACGTATCAAATTTCCACCGGATGTGATAAAATTGTCTCCTCCAAGAGGATCGTGGGTTTACACCTAAATGTTGTTCGATATAGCTATTTGCAATTACCATCCGACCTACATAAATGGTAGCTACTTGCCTACAAAGTATCCCGTCGAAGTGGGTATTTTGACCCCCAAACTGGTTTTTTATTCAAGGGAACAAACGTTTTGCTTCTAGTAATAGTAGTATCTCTGTCAATTTTCAAAGAGATCGTTGTCAGGTATATTAATATAGGCCCGTATATCTAATCGGTCCGATTTTAATTTATATTCCCATATTACTCAGCCAATATTTTTTGAAATTTTGAACAAACATTTTTTTGAGTGGCAGCACTTTTTTCTATGTTTAGTTTCAAACCTGATTCGTGAGTTATATCATACCTCCCATATTGATATGTAATTACAAAAAGTGCTATACTTTTTTTTTAATCTTTATTTTTTCAAAAGCAATGGAGAAAACAAACTATAGTAAAACCATTTAGAGATTAAAACTGCACATATACAAAAAAAAAAATTGCAAAAAAGTTCATAATTCTTAAATTAAAATCTATTTTTATTTTAAATTTCTTACACGAATCTTTGAAAATGTTCGCGCATCTATCAAAGTTATAGGACTTAAAGTAGGCCAAATTTCACTTAATATTTAAAGAAGAAAGAAAAATGATTTAATGAATAATTTTTAATTAACTGTTGATTATTGACCCTTGTATTAAAGATAAAAAAAACTTCAAAATAGGCTAATACTTATTTGGAGAATTTTGCATTTTTGGTTAAAAATTTATTTGAAAACAAAAAAATATTTGTTGCAGTAAAATGTATTTTACAATTTGGATTTTTATTCGAAATTTACCCTGTAGGAAGTCTGGGGACATGTGTCTCTATGTCACCACTTTTGTCAACTATTATGGTGACATTGTCGATAATTTGTCTACAGATTGTCTACAAATATTTCTCTGGCTTTATTGTGTAGAGAAATGTATGCCAAATGAGCGTTAATGCTTCTTCTTCATTTTTCATTGTTTTCGCTTTTTTTATGGTTTGACATTCGTCAACGATTTTGTCTACAGGCTTTGATGTGTAAAGAAATTTTATTTGACAAATGATGAGTCGCATTTTTTTGGTTGTGAAAACACGTGGTATCGCAATAATTGGAAAATAGTTTAAAAAGAAAAGTGCGTTTTATAAGTGAATTACAAAATGAATAAAAGAAATTACAAAATACTTTGTTAAAAAGCAGTTAAAATTGTACAAGGGATGAAGCAAATTGCGAGAGGACTGTTTAATTTCTAGAGAGAGCACTTTCATGTGATTTTTTGTCTTGCAAGAAGAAAATTTGTGTTGAACTTTTTGAAGATTTTTGGAGTTAGCTGATTGCCCCATTGAAAATACTGAATTTTTATTTAATTTTAATTAAATATACATAATAATATGATTTTAATTTCTATTTACGCCTTTTTTTTTGCAGTAAAAAGGTTGACAAAATGGCTGACCAATGGACTTACTGATTCAGTGGTACAATGTCTCCATTATGGTTCCAAAAGTACCAAACCTTAGCTCAGCTATTCTTTTTGTCAGTTAGTTCATTCTCAATGACAAAGTACATGTTAAATGTTCAAAAGAATTTTTACATTGTCTGGCTTATATTTGTGGTCAGCTAGTACTGGCGACAAGTCAATTAGTAAGTCATACTGTTTCACTACTGACATTCCTACAGGTATTTATTATATAAGCTGTATACCTGTGTTGATATTATTCGCAAAAACTGCTGAACGAAAAATTCAATAAATGAGGACCTGCTATCCTACGCTTTTAAAATTCACAGAGCCTTAGATCTAGAAGCTAGTTTTTAGCTTCCAAAAGTGACTTTATATTTAAAAAGCAATATCTCAGATTCAATAACGGAAATCTTAAGGAAAAAGATCAAAGATTGAAGTCAAATAAATTTTTCTGTGTGTAGCTTCTCACAACAACCATTTACAAAACTGTATTTATAACACAACAACTAATATAAGAAGACAAATAGGAAATATCACGATCAAAAACAAACCGTATAAAGTAAAACCAATGGAAAATCTATGTGGGTAAAATTTGATCTTACAACTAACTATATGTCCAACTTAATCCAAAAAAAATACTCAAATTTTTAAGACATCGCCAGGAACGCCCTGTTTTTTTTCGAATACAAAACTTCACTTTTCTTACTTGCTTTTTTGTTCCATCCTATGGTGGCAGGCGTATAAAGATATATTCTATTTTAATTACACTGGAAGGCGGGCAAGGGATACTCATTTTCCAAAATTTCTGGCCAAATGATTGGAGGAACTAGCGCATTACATGCTCTAGAACTTAAAATCAAGAACTATATTCAAATATAAATCATCTTGCGAAATAACAGCAAATTCTAGTTTTGATGCAAATCGGATTAAAACCGTGTCCTGTTAAAAATGTTGATATAAATGTTTGTTTGATGATTATATAAAAAAACTGAATTTTCGTTCTAATAACAACAATGTAGGGCCTTCTTTTTCCAATTCCAAAATGAAGGCACAGAAGTAATGTTTGCGGGCATTTTTTAGAAAGGAAGTGCAAGGCATTTAGCATTGCATGATAGGGAAGGGGCATTATGGGAAGGTGTTAAGGATCCCAACAATCATGGGTAGAAGCGCATTGATTTTTTGCGGTACTTCGCAATTTTCCCGCTGCGGTTTTCAAGTACTCAAACACACACACACATACACTGTGGCATGACATCAATTTAAGGTTGCACTTAATTATCTGAGGGAGAGAAGACTTTGATGTGTTGTCATTAAATCAAGTATGGTGTTTTTTTGTGCGGGGAGAGAGAGAGCGATATAGGCAAAGGGAATTTTATGATCACACACACAAGTGAAGAAAATGTGGGAGTTAAAGCCTAGAGTGGAATGAATATCTTATGACCTAGATTTCTTTGGAAAAATTATGAGAAGTAATTGTTTTAGTGCTACACTTTAGCCAAGATTTAGGCCTCAAACACACTTTTAGGATATATTGGCCGGATTTTGTGACAAACACATTTTATTTCAGCTTATTTAGGACAATTTATCCAAATTATTGATATCACACCAACTTAAAATTCCCGCAAAAAATAAAAATTAAAATATAAAGTTGTTCCAAAAACTTTTCATTGTAAGAGCATTACCAGAATCCTCTCAAAAGTTTTTTTTTTTATTAGCTTCACATTCTAAATAGATATCCCACAATTACTTACCTCATTTCTTGAGAATTCATATGATGATCTTCCACTCCATTCGACTCATTGGCATAAAGAAATTGTCGCTAATGCGCTATTGGATCATAGGCCACAGTTCTGTCAATGCTTTTTGCAACATTGATGCATTTAATGTCTGTCCGAGGCCACATAAACAGATGCCCACACGCATTCCACATGTATAGAGCGGACCATTATAAGAGAAACCGAATTAAACAGAATCTTGCGAAAAGATGACAATCATACATGGGGCCTTATTTAGTGCACAGGATATGAGTTAATAGAATGACGTGTGGCGGGAAATGACGCTTGTGGTGGAAATTCATACAAAATGGCCTAACTCTACGAATCCAACGCGTCGAAAAAATGACCCAGCAGTTAATGATTGTTTGCTCATCTGTCAATGGATGAGATGGGAGTTGCTTGGCTATTTGTCTGTCCATCTATTGCTATTTTGCGAACATTTGTTGCTCTGTTTAAGAGGCCCACAAAGTTTGCAAATCGCGTTCTTTTCCTGCTCTCCTTCCTTCATAAACACACATGGATAATTTAAAGTGTTATTGTTGTTGATTCTTTGTGGTGTGTGGAGTAGGAATTGGGTAAATGTTGTTCAGATGTTTGTTGAAGACATCCGCTGAAATGGGCGTTGAAGTTTTGGCCTCAATTTATCAGGGGTTTTACTACTTAGGCATTTTATTTCCAATCATATTGTTACGGAATGTCTTTTTCTCGACGAGTGTTTGTTCGGCAGCGAAACCACATGGAAACAGCACACCATAGGAGACCATACCACGAATTATTTTATATCGATTACTAAATTCGGATACTGAACGAAATACACGGGTTAACATGCTTATACGCTTTGGTTTATCCTACTGAGGTTGAGCAAAAGAGCAGGTACAAGATGTGTTTATCGACGATTCTTTTCAATAGCGAAGGATTTGACTAATAAAAGAAGAAGAAAAAAATAAAAATTTTAGCAACAAAGGCGAAATTTTTTTAATCTTTAGAACTACGTTAGTGAGAAAAAACATAAATTAAAAAAAAATAAAAATAAATATTAAAAAAAACAAAATAAATAAATTTTGATAAAATAAAATAACATTGCATATAATTTGGTAGCCATCAAAAAGTCGATTTTCAAATTCTACTTCATTTTCAAAACAGTTTTGCCTTTCGACTTTATCAGAATTTGGAAAAGAAGTTATTTCAGGAACACCCGACAAAATAAAATCGCTTTTTTTCGAATATTTTCAACATTTGGAAATTCCATTTTTAGAGTGCATCGGTTGAAACCGGTGGGAACGGTTTTTCATTTGCACCTATTGTCGGTTTTTGTCTAAATCCATTTTCAGTGGACCGTTAGAACCGTTGTTTTTAATATCATAAAAACCGGTTTTCGGTTTTTTATTTTCAATGTAAACTGCAATAAGAAAACATCTCGAATGTATTTTCTGCACACTTCCAACATAGTATACGTCCATGTCAAATAAAATACTTTGGTTTTCTAAAAAAAAATCCCAGAGAATATTTATGAAATATTAGCAAATCGTGCTTGTTCAATCAGGAGCGTATATTTTTTCAACAAAATCTATGATATTTCTTACGTTATTATTATTCGACTTAATTGGTGTCTACCTTTCTGTAGAAAATGAGCTCTTTGATTGTGAATAGTATTGAAAAAACACAAAATGATTTTTCGAAAGTCAAATGCAGTATGTACAAGAAAAATTTTAGTTGTCGGAGACTCTTCAACACTCTTTAATATCACATTCCGAAATATTCACAAAAAGCGTAAGGGAAACCAAAACATTAAAGACAAAAATCCAACATTTTAAATGTTTATTTTTTTTTTTTTTTTTTTTTTTTTTTTTTTTTTTTTTTTTTTTTTTTTTTTTTTTTTTTTTTTTTTTATTTTTTTTTTTTTTTTTGCGCGTAACAATACAACCAAGGATTTATAATTTTTACATTAAAACATTTTGAAGTATTTTTTCCTTTCATTTAATATTAAATAGCATTTTTTGCTACTATTTGCGGAGAAAAAAACCGTTTGGGCGGTTATTGCCGGCTATTTATTTTGTATAACACCGCCCACCGGTTTTAAAAATGGTTCGGTTTTTTTTTAGAACGCGCAGAAACACTGATTTCAAAAAACCGGTTTTTTTGATCACTCAATTCTATATATTCGACTTTTCCGATTTGTTCTAAAATTTGGAAAAAAAGGGGTTTTCTAGCGAACAGCCGCTTAAAAAAGGCGATTTTTCAAAATTTTCAAAGTTCGAAAATTCTATTTCGTTTTGTTACGATAGTCGAACTTTCTGACTTTTTCACAGTCGAATAAAATTCGATTGGTCGACTTAAAAAAAAAAACCTAAACTGTAAGACTTTCGACTTTACGGATCATTTGAAAGACGAGGACTTTTTGACTTTTCATCTTTTTGGTGTATTTTTTAGTTAAAATGGGGTAAATTTACATTAAACTTTCAATACAAATAACTTTTCTCGATTTTTCAGTCGGCGATTTAATCGAACTTGGTTACTAAAACAATTTCGATTTAGTCCGATTTTGACCAATTATCTAAAGTCAATTGACAAAAAAGCACTTTTCATGAAGATGGAGAAATTACTGTGAAAACCTCTCAAACCTTTGGACACTCTGAAAACGGACACTCCCAAAACGTGACAGTTGTTCTCGGGCCGTTTATACTAACACATTAAAATTAACCTCTTTGTGGACACTTCTTCAAGGCTGTGGACAAAAATGTTAGGCGACCGGTGACTGTCATACCTTCATGAGATTTCACTTATATGGAAAAAGAAAGGAAGCTGACGACGAAGTCGGACGGTCACCCCCCCCCCCCCCAAAAAAAAAAAAAAAAAAAAAAAAAAAAAACATGATTTGCGTTAAAGTCGTGCCTGGCGCATGGGGCACTGGAAAACGACCACAAAAGCAATGAGCAACTAAGCAAGACAAATTTATTACCGTAAAGAATTCAGCATATGCTGCAAAGCCTCTTGAATTAGTTCACAATAAGTTTTCTTTTTATTCTTGCCCATTTTTTGTTGTCTTAACGTGTGTTTTACTAAAAGCTTCCTTATTAAATGAAGCCCGCCTAAAGGCGTGCTTGGGCATTAGAGGGATAAGGAAATTCGGCTGAAAAGTTCCCATAGACAAGACTGAGCCATCTTGCCTGGCCCCATTGTGCCGAAGTCGTCCAAGAAACACTCCACATGCCGTCAAGGAATATGATCACCTCAAAACATGTTTCAAGGGCATATTTTTTCAAAGGGGGAAACATTGAAACATTTTTGTTCGAAAAAATATTTTATTTTTCTGGCCAAACAAACATCTCTGCGGGGGCAAAATGGGGGCTATTATCCTTCAATAGCGAAGAGGATCCCTTAAATATATATCTCAAAAATATTCTTCGATACGACACCGGCCAACAGTATATGGCCTGCAACGGCATCGACATTTAGTCAAGGAGTTGGGAGAGATCGTAAAAAGCTTAATGAGAGTAATTTTTTTGCCATTATTTAAAATATAATAATAGTTTAACTTATTATTTATACTTTATTATATTTTTCAATATTTTTTTAACAAAACGAAATTATCACATAATTAAGCTTGAAGTCCAATCAATTTTCAAAAGTCGAAAAAATCGCATTTGGATTAAAAGGGGAATATGATGTTAAATATTTTTAGGCCGATATAATTAATTTTAAAAAATATTTTAAGATGGGCATACTTATACAGAAATATAGGGTAAATGTAAATTGTGTAAATTATCCGATTCAACCGCCAGCTCAAAAAATCGGATATCCAACATTTTCCCATTTTTGATAAAGTCGAAAATTCTTAAAATCGATTATCTTAAAATTTTCAACAGTCTACTTTCACTTGTACTAAAAAATTTAATAATAAAAATAATTACAAATTTTTATTTCTTATATTAAATTCATTCAAATGTCTGTTAGTTTCCTATTTTCCTTGCCAATATCATCTCAACTGAAATTTTACATCATGATTGCCGATTTCTCAGACCACTCACTTCTCCCCTTTCTGAAAATAGTGGGATCTGCATTGTAATTTCATGCATTTTAAAAACATCATTTGGAAATTTTTAGTTTAAATGCCACAAATTTTTTGTTTGTTGGGCTTCTTTCGTCCATCCCAAATATGCTTGGCTGGAGGCAGATGTTTTGGCCAAAATACCAGAATTTTGGAATTAACAAGTCTATGGTATTGGTTGGCTGAAAGTGTTTTAGAGAAAAAGGCGTGTTCGTTTGACTTGCCACTTCCATAAAGTACTCGTGATTTTCCCAAAAACCCTCCAAAAAACAGTCAGCATAGCACAAAGCTTGCCTATGCCACCAAGCCTTTTTAGTCTCATCCGCCTATTCTTTAATTTCATTGACGAAATTAGCCTTAAGCGTGGTCTTCTTTTGCTGTCGTCATCTTTGCCTATGACGGCAGGATGGTTTATGATTGATGATGATATGGTGGTATGAGATGAGATTGGTGTTTTTGGTTGCTTTGTCTTGTTAATTGCTAATGGTTTGCTGGCTGCCGTAGTTAGGATAGCTCGAACACAGAGGCAAACGGTCGGTGGTATGGGTATGCATTAAACAAAAAAAGATCCCTTCCTTTCTTGAATTTGCAAGAGGGCAGTACTTCACTTAATTACATTTTTCATGGAATTGTAAAAGATTTAGGAATACACTTTACATTTCACATGTTCAACAATTTGGCTAGCTTGTTGAAATTTTAAGATAAATTTTGAAAAAAACACAACCAACGATTATTTATCTTGAAACTACTTTGGATTTGTTATTGAATCGATTCAGGGGTTTTGTGGAAACTCTTTAAATATTCTGAAAATCCGCACAGTGTTTTTAAGGCTGAGGGAATTTTCATTATGCCCGCCTTGCATACTACAAGGTCGTGGGTTCGCATTCCTGCTTATGACCGAACACAAAAAGTTTTCAAGCGGTGGATTATCCCACCTCAGTAATTTGCTTGCCGTGACATTTTTCTGAGGGTTTCAAAGCTTCTCTAAGGTTGGTTTCACTGGATGTGGAACGCCGTTTCTGGACTCGGCTTTATTAAAAAGGAGCGTCCCTTGTCATTGAGCTTAACATTCGGAATCGCGGCAGCACCTCAGTTTGATAAGAGAGAAGTTCACTACTGTGGGTATCACAATGGACTGAATACGTCTTAAGTGAGCCTTGATACATCGGGCTGCCACATAACCCCTTAACCTTAACCTAACCATTCTAAAGCCCGAATTGTCGTCACTATCTATCATTTGCATAATCGATTTTTGGTCACTATCGCTAAATGTTAAATTGGTCGTTTTAGCCATTCAAAGCCAAATCGCTCCTTTTGTCACGCAAAATTAAATCGATTTTCTTACATCAAAGCTACTTAGTCGATTTTAAGTCACTGTAAAAGACGATTTTAATTTCATTTAATTAACTGCTTTAATACTCGATTTTTAGTCATCTGTGCTAAAAGTCAATTGGTCGATTTTGGCCAACGATTTAAGAGCTACTATCAAACGTCGCTTAAGTAGATGTTTGGTCGCTTATCAAAATTCGATTTGGTCACTACCACCAAAATTAGGAAGATTTTGCGGTCACTTATCAAAGTCGATAAGTCCATTTTGGCCACAGTGCAAAAACTCGATAATCGAATTTTGTTTAATATCAAGTCGATTACTCGATAATTGGCTACTATCAAAAATCGATTTTTAAGCATTTATCAAAACCCGATAGATCCATTTTGGTAACTATCTATTTTGCCACTATATAAATTCAATGCGGCTGATTTTAAGCCCTTACCAAAAGTTGATTAGTCGTTCTTAAGTCATTATCTTAAACCGATTTTTCGTCACTATCTAAAAGTCATTAGTCAAAAATTATATTGGGTCGATTCTACCCATATCGATTAACGATTTTGGTCACAATAGAAATACCATTTACGTTCGATTTTGTCATTTAAGTTAGTTAGTATTATGTTGACCATCATCGTCACCAAAAGTCATTCTTTTAGTTCACCGATTTGAAGGCGATTTTATGTCGTTATCAAAATTAGAATTGTCATGTTGGCTCACAATCAAAAGTCGATTTTAGGATGATTTGGTAAACTTATTCAAAAACGATTAGACGCATTTTTATTTATTAATTTTAAAATCCGGATTAAATCCGATTTTGATCCCTCTACCAAAAAACTCAGTTAAGTGATTGGTGAACTTATCAAAAGTCGATTACTCCGATAATTGAGCAACTATTAGTCGATTTTAACAATTTATCAAAAGATCGACTATGTCGATTTTTGTAAACAATCTAAAGTCGATGTTAATTCATAAAAAATTTCGTTACTAGTCTAAAGTCGATTATAACCCTTGCGGATTATAGCCCTTAATCAAAAAGTCGATTTTTACCCATTATTAAAAGTCGGCTTTGGTTAATTTTGGTAAAATATCTTAAAGTCAATTAGTCGATTTTGTTCATGTTTTAAAAACGAATTTCTATTTAATTCTGTTTCTAATTATCGATTTAGCGATTCATAGCCTAATCAAAAATCGATTTTACCCATTATCCAAAGTCCGGCTTTGGAAAATATTCTAAAGTCCATTAGTCGATTTTGTTCACTGTTTTTAAAATCGATTTTCTATTTAAGTTCTTGTTTTCTAATTAAATCGATTTAGTAATCACTATCACAAAGTCGCATTTAAGTCGATTTGGCGTCATTTTGGAAAAGTTAAATTATTTTGTATTTTTGGGCACTTGTCCAAAACCACTATTCGATTTTTATGCTCACTATTCGAAAGTCACTATTCAATTTTGGGTCATAATTCAAAAGTCGTATTTAGACGATTTTTGGTAACTATTAAAGACTATTGCTCGATTTTGGTCCTTCCATTTTTTAACATTATCAACATCGATTATCAGTGAACCCCCAATGTGGCCGACACTCTGAAAACTGCCGACATTCTCTTCTCTT
>PGFW01070674.1:0-11789 GCA_003123925.1 Haematobia irritans | reverse complement strand
CACCAGATGTCGATAGCAATCGATTCTGGTATCCATCAAGTGACCTTCTCATGAAATAATATATAATTTCATGAAATAATAGAAACCGAAGTTCTTTTATTAACCATATAAATTCACACGAACCACCGATTCTCCAAAAAATATGTATAATTTGCAAATGGTGGTTGTATTCTTAAAAGTTAACAGTGCGCATTACAACTAAGTTGTTAGTTACAAATACACAATGTGATTGTAGGTAGAACTTACACAAACCCTTTTGCCAACATTTTCCTTTTATTTCAGGAAAATAAATGGTAGGTTTTGAATTTCGCGGCCAAAAGTTTCATTTACATTTTTCTTTCAATTTGGTTCCAGTTTACACAAAGTACTGTAGGATTTGCGGAACAATCATATTTGTTTGAAAAACTGCGTTATGATGCTTTTTGAAATGCAGTAAACGTAGAATTATCGTGTTAAATTTTTAGACGACAGAAATTGTTTTTTCTGGTTGTAGTCTTAAAAGAAGCAACAGAATAGAATAATTTTATAAAGGTTAATATTCACTAAACAAAATATTGATTTAACTATATTTCTTTACTAATCTGTAAATAAACTTATCAATTCCGCCCCTGACATTTTGGACTATAAGTTGAAAATTGTTGTCATTTTTATTATAAAATTTTGGAACAAAAAAAACAATACTCAATTAAATGGCTACGAAAAGTTTGAACTTGACATTGAAACAAGTTCTTCATACGACACCAAACAACCATTTGTGTTGTTGTTTTATTGTGGTTAAATGCGGTTGCATGGGAAATGAGGCTCAAATCGAACCCAGCAGCAACATTACAATTTTTATGTGCAGAAAATCCACGAAGAAGATACTTTTTTTCTTCTCTCATTGAAAATTTGGTTTCCACTAACCAAGTAAACCACCTAAACCAAGATGAAAGGTAATATCTTTGGAACAGGTTTTACCCTCTTGGTAGCCATTAAGTCTCAAAAACACTTGGCGACGTTCAAAATCATGAATACCTCAGCATTGGCAGCAACAACAGCACCATCTTTATTGACCTCTCCGATGAAATCTGAACGAATTCGTTGGGCGATGGAAGCTCATCATCAACATTCGTCGCAAAGACATTATAGGAACTTTTAAGAGCTGGATGAAGGCAGAGAGGGAGGTAGGTCGATAGATGCGAGACCAATGCTGGCGCTAGCCCTCATAGCCGTTGGCGGCGAACGCTGTCATCGTCACCGTTTTATACAAATCTTGTGTAAATTTTTAATTTTCTATTAAAATAACAAATATTGGATGGCATGACCACCACTACGGCATATGGGCATTTCGTTCCCAGTCAATGATGGTGATATCGAAAAGATATTTCGCGTATAAATATGCACTGTGAACCAAAGAGTGTCATCATTCACTGCTCTACAGTAGTCGTGATATCAACTTAAGACTCAGTACCTTTCTGAAGCACCAACAACTGTGAAACAATGGTAAGTTCATCATGAAGTCTCATCATTTTTGGATTAAGTGACCAAACCACCGGAATACTAGTTTACCACAACCAAAGCCCATAGGTTGTCGTTAAGCCCTCTGGACAAATATATGGATACATTGGAGGACGGTGGTTTCATTAAAAATCTATTAACCACCCATTAAAGATTTCGATGACCTTAGTATGGATTTAATTAAAATGGTATGTTTCTCTTCTTCTCTCGATAGAAATTCTTCTTGATTGCTGTTTGCGCTATTGCCGCTGTGTCGGCTGATGTATCCCATTTGACCGGAAGTGGTTACAATTATGATAAGCCAGCTCCAGTTTTCGATGTGCCTCAACCACAGAACGATTACTTTGCCCCATCTTCGGGATCTAGCGGTCATTCCCATTCTCATGCTTCATCTCATGCTCAGGCTTACTCTCATGCCCAGGGAGGACATGCTCAAGCTCCATCTAACGAATACTTGCCACCTCAACAGCAGTACTCAGCCCCAGCTCCTGCTCCACAATACTCTGCCCCAGCTGCTGCTCCTCAATACTCTGCCCCAGCTGCTGCTCCTCAATACTCTGCCCCAGCTGCGCTCCCCAATACTCTGCTCCAGCTGCTGCTCCCTCCAACGAATACTTGCCACCCCAACAACAATACTCCGCTCCAGCTCCTGCTCCTCAATACTCTGCTCCAGCTGCTGCTCCTCAATACTCTGCCCCAGCTGCTGCTCCTCAATATTCTGCCCCAGCTGCTGCTCCTCAATACTCTGCCCCAGCTGCTGCTCCTCAATACTCTGCCCCAGCTGCTGCTCCATCCAATGAATACTTGCCTCCTCAGCAACAATACTCTGCCCCAGCTCCTGCTCCACAATACTCTGCCCCAGCTGCTGCTCCCAAATACTCTGCCCCAGCTGCTGCTCCTCAATACTCTGCCCCAGCTGCTGCTCCTCAATACTCTGCCCCAGCACCTGCTCCACAATACTCGGCCCCAGCTGCTGCACCATCCAGTGAATACTTGCCACCCCAACAACAACAATACTCTGCCCCAGCCCCTGCTCCTCAATACTCAGCCCCAGCTGCTGCCCCTCAAATACTCTGCCCAGCTGCTGTGCTCCTCATACTCCGCCCAGCTGCTGCCTCCCCAATACTCAGCTCCAGCTGCTGCTCCCCAATACTCTGCCCCAGCTGCTGCCCCATCAAATGAATACTTGCCTCCTCAACAAAGCTCTTCATCTGGTTCATCTTCTGGCTCCAGTGGCTACAACTATAATGCCCCTGCCAGACGCTTCCGTTTCCGCTTCTAAGTTCATCTAAAAGTGCATCTCAAGAACCTGTGATGTTGTCGTATGGACAAGGGATGCTATGTCATCTTGTTAAATTAACAAGTGTTTAATCTAGGATCATTTTTTAATTGTTTCACTCAGTTGTTGATGTTATATGAGTTAGATAAGTTTAGCGAAATTAATAAAAAGCCCATCTTTTTATATAAAACAAATCACACAATTGTAATTTCTTAATTTTTGTATGGAATCGTGGTCATAATCAAGGGGGAAAAGGAAGAAAATAGAAAAATCTGAATCAAACAATCGACCCTTCTATACACATCTGGAAGAGTTTTGATTTTATCTAATTAAATAATTAAATCTTTAGATTATTGAAAATTCGAATTTTAATATTGAAATTACCTCCTCCCATGTAGTGTGTTGTTCGTCTTCATATTCGACTAAACGACTTTTAACGAATATGTGTATAAGTCGAATTCGAACTGAACATGACGTATATCTTTTTATGTTCACAACTCATCAAGAAGTCGAAAGTGGCAATGTCCAAACCATGCTTTTCTATAATACCAAAAGTCGACTTTTCCAAACACCAAAAATCGAGAGCCGATTTTAATACTCACCATCATAGGATGGCGATGGTAAGTTTGCCATTCTATTTGTAGGACATTTCCAGGAAATATCGACGCCTCACTACATAATATATCGTGGAGAAATTCTAAAAGTATCCAACGATGTACATCTGTATGTCTGTTGTAATCACGTTACACCCATCAATAAATGCGCTATCGTTCTAAAATTTTGCATAGATTCGTTTTTTGTCTGTAAATGTAAGTCAAGTTCGAATATGGGCTATATCGGACCACCTTTTCATATAGCCCTCATATAAAACGTATTCATTCGAGTAAGGCGAGAAAGGAATTATTTTACTCGATTTTGTTAACGTTTGGATTTTGTTATCGTAAACCTCAAACAAAAAATGGTTCTTATTAATCCAGTATCTACACGCAAAAGAATAATTACTAGGCCGATAGCCTCTAGTTGCTAGTGCCCGTATAAATAATTTAATTATAATAAATTAAGTAATAAATAAATAAAATAAAAATAATTCTTTCCTCCCAAACGAAATTTTAGACAAACAAATATCGCTTCCTATTTGTTTTTCGGAGTAAGGAAGCTTTTTTAGAAACAAATATATACTTTTTATGATAAACCTTGATTCTTTTACAGGATATAAAAACAATATATTCTGGCTAATTGCATCTTCCCTCACATCTTTCTCACTTCGACGAGGTTTTTTAGTTCTTAGCACCTTTTTCTGTAATACAAACATTGTAGAAGAAATTATTAGATTTAAATTTTTTTTTTTAACTTAACCTTTCGTCTGGACGGAGAATCGAACCACGGACTATACAGTTTGTAAGTCCACTGGGCTACGTAGTTATTATTATCATCAACAAACAATTATCATCAATGCACAAGCAACGTCAAGCAGTTATTTAAAGCATAGTTTTCGGGACCCACGATCCGATATAAAGAAACTTTATTTGACAGTAAGATACACTTAGTTGGCCACCATGAGCAATGGTTAATATGCAACCCTTGGTAAGCACCCTGCTTCGACCGAACACCAAATTTTTGTTATATATGTTTACATATATTCCAAAAATGTTCGGAATATTTGGAAAAGGTGTGCGATATTACATGAGTACTATATTAAATTTTTACTATGAAACTTCAATCACTAAAGATTTTAAAGTCAGAAAAGAGCAGTGCTGGATTTAAATGAAATGTACTGTGTTTTTCGATCAAAAAATATTTTTTTATTGCAGAAATAAAAATTTTTTAACAATTTTTTTTTTGTGA
Organism: Haematobia irritans; assembly: GCA_003123925.1. Taxonomy (NCBI): domain Eukaryota; kingdom Metazoa; phylum Arthropoda; class Insecta; order Diptera; family Muscidae; genus Haematobia; species Haematobia irritans. The sequence continues at coordinate 7,168 of PGFW01070674.1, read as the reverse complement.
CAAGTGTTTGGAATTTCTGAAAACTTTAAAAAACTCTAACAAAAGAAAAGCGTTGTTAGTACAAGTTTTCCAAATGTTATTTCTTTGTTTGTAATCTAATCTCTATATGTATTAACTTTAAATTTAAATTCCGGAAACGTACCATTTAAAGCAATCTTCTCCAGAGGACATGTTCCGTCAAATCCACAGAAAACTCTATATACTTATAGCCTCTCAGATGTCAACACCCACCAAACCATCAATTTAGCCGGAAAAAAGTCATAACTTGGTTTTGAGAAGACTTATCGAGGGGAACCTTTGCATGGCTAATGTTTTTATTAAAATAGAGGTTCGCACCAGAAATGGGCGGAATCCATCAAATGGGCGTGGGATAGTTCTAGCTAGAAACAATAATCATTCGATTTTATATAACTTTATCTTTTATTTAGAAGCACAAACGAGCATAATAAAAATATGAACAACACTAGGTTTGAATATTTTATTCAGAATCTACTTCACTTTCTGAATCGACTTGCGGCTCGCACATTAATGCGTCAGGCGCATCCGAAAGCAATGCTAGTACTTCTACAGATAAAGGTTCTGCACTCCGATAATGCCTTTGTTGATAAAGATGATATAAGAGGATCTGACGACAAAAGGAGATAGTGAAATCGATCATACATTGTTTTTTCTTGAGACATTTTTCGTGTGTGATTCTCTCGTATATTCCTGAAATCCTTATTTCGGGATTCTTCGGACAAGATTCCAATAGGTAGTGCGGCATATTGAATAATATCTGAAATCAGCATCGATATGCAACACTAAAGCCTCATTGCTGACGCTTTCCACGGAGAAGAACCTACGCATTTGACAGTGCTCGCAGCATGTCTCTTTCCAGATTTATAAAGGCTTGTTCCAGCAGCAAAGGTTAATTCTTCCGGCGACCAACTCTCCAATAATTGCGCTACCTTCATTTTTTTGCCCTCTCCACCCAGAGAAGGAATATGATCACCTCAAACATGTTTCAAGAGCAAAATATTATTTTTGGATGGTGACCATGTAACATGTTTGTCGCAAAAATGTTGTTTTCTCGGCAAACATAACATGCTTTCCGAAAAACAACAATCACACACTGTACAAAAAGCCATAAACTATAGCATAAGTCGCGTAAAGTCCTACTTAAAACCTTCATGGAACTTGGACATTGAAGAAATTTTCACGGACTTGACACTTATGTACAAGAATGATTTTTTATCTAAACAAAATACCACATTGAACATAAATTTCGAGTAATATTTATTCATACCTTCACCTTAATTCACTTTGTCAACAAAAAATATTATTAAAGTTTTTTTATTTGTTTTACAATCGCTCCAATTGTGTAATTAGAAAACGAGTATGTGTCAATATTATAGCGCCAACGTAATCACATGTTTTTAAAACAATAAAGCGAAGCTATAATCGCAAATTGAAGCAAAACAAATATACCGTTATGCACAGTGGACTCTTGCTCACATATTATGAAACAAAATTTTTGATTCCAACAAAGTCGAAAAAGATACTTTTTTCCGACTAGAGTTAGTGATTTGGGACCACCGTGGCGTCGATATTTCCTGGAAATGTCCTACAAATAGAATGGTTAACTCACCATCGCCATCCTATGTTGGTGAGTATAAAAATCGGCTCTCGATTTTTGGTGTTTGGAAAAGTCGACTTTTCGACTTTTGGTATTATTTGTTAGAAAAGTCTGGTTTTGACATTGCCACTTTCGACTTCTTGATGAGGTGTGAACATAAAAAGATATAAGTCATGTTCAGTTCGAATTCGACTTATACACATATTCGTTAAAAGTCGTTTAGTCGAATATGAGAGCAACTCAACACACTACATGGAGGAGTTCAAATATTCAAATATTAAAATTTCAATATTTCTAATAATCTAAGATTTAATTTTTGTATGATTAGATAAAATCAAAACTCTTCCAGATGTGTATAGAAGTCGATTGTTTGATTCAGGATTTTTTCTATTTTTCTTCCTTTTCCCCCTTGATTATGACCACGATTCCATGCAAAAAATAAGAAATTACATATGTGTGATTCGTTTTTATATAAAAGATGGGCTTTCTTTATCTAATCTTCGCTAAACTTATCGTAACTCATATAACATCAAAACAACTGAGTGGAAACAATTTAAAAAATGATCCTAGATTAAACACTTGTTAATTTAACAAAGATGGACATAGCATCCCTTCGTCCATACGGACAAAACATACAGGTTCTTTGGAGAGCACTTTTTAGATGAACTTAGAAGCGGGAAACGAAGCGTCTGGCAGGGGCCATTATAGTTGTGCCACTAGGCAGCCAGGAAGATGAACCAGATGAAGCAGCTTTGTTGAGGGACGCAAGTATTCATTGATTGGGGCGCAGCTGGCGGCAGAGTTATTGCGGGAGCAGGCAGCTGGAGCTGAGTACTTGGGGAGCAGCAGCGTGGGCGGAGTATGAGGAGCCACAGCTGGGGCCAGAGTATTTGGGGCAGACAGCTGGGCTGCAGTATTGCAGGAGCAAGGGGCTGGGGCCAGAGTATTCGTTGGTTGTTGGTGGTGCCAAGCTATTTCACTGGATGGTTGCAGCAGCTGGGGCCGAGTTATTGTGGAGCAGGCTGCGGTCCGAGTATTGTGGACGCAGGGTGCTGGGGCAGAGTATTGAGGAGCAGCAGCTCGGGCAGGAGTATTGAGGAGCTAAGCAGCTGGGCAGAGTATTGACGGAGCAGCAGGCTGGGGCAGAGTATTTGTGGAGCAGGAGCTGGTCAGAGTATTGTTTGCTGAGGAGGCAAGTATTCATTTTGGGATTGGACAGCACTGGGGCCCAGATTTGAGGCAGCGAGCAGCTGGGCTAGCAGTATTGAGGGACATGGGAGCTGGGGCAGAATATTTGGAGGAGCAGCAGCTGGGGCAGAGTATTGAGCGGAGGCTGCAGCTTGGAGCAAGTATTGAGTAGCAGGACTGGGCCGGAGTATTGTTTTTGCGGTGTGCAAGATATTCTGTTGAGGACAGCAGCTGCTGAGCAGAGTATTGCTGGAGCGGCAATGGCTAGTGGGCAGAGATATTTGGAGGAAGCAGCAGCTGGGGCAGAGTATTGTGGAGCATCACGGGGCATGAGTATGTGGTGTGAGCCATGAGCTGGGGGCTGATACTGCTGTTGAGGTGTTGCCAAGTATTCGTTATGATGGAGCTTTGAGCATGTCCTCCTGGGCGCATGAGAGTAAGCCTGAGCATGAGATGAAGCAATGAGAATGGGATGACGCTAGATCCGAAGATGGGGGCCATACAGTAATCGTTCTGTGGTTGAGGCACATCGAAAACTGGGCTGGCTATCATAATTGTAACCAGCTTCCGTCAAATGCGGATACATTCAGCCGACAACAGCGGCAATGCGCAAAACAGCAATCTAAGATAGAAATTTCTATCGAGAGAAGAAGAGAAGACATTACCTTTTAATTAAATCCATACTAAGTCATCGAAATCTTTAATGGGCGTGCGTTAATAGATTTTTAATGAAAACCACCGTCCTCCAATGTATCCAATATATTTGTCAGAGGGCTTTAACGGACAACCCTTATATGGGCTTGGATTGTGGGTAAACAGTAATTCCGTGGTTTGGTCACTTAAATCCAAAAATGATGAGACTTTCTCATTGATGCAACTTACCATTGTTTCCACGCAGGTTGTTGCGTGCTTCAGAAAGGCGTACTGAGTCTAAGATTGATATCCACGACTACTGTAGAGCAGTGAATTGATGACACTCTTTGGTTCACGTTGCATATTTATACGCGAAATATCTTTTCGATATCACCATCATTGACTGGAACGAAATGCCATTATGCCGTTATGGTGGTCATGACCGTCCAATATTTGTTAATTTTAATAGAAAATTAAAAAATTTACACAAGATTTGTATAAAACCGGTGACGATGACAGTCGTTCGCCGCCAAACGGCTATGAGGGCTAGCGCAGCATTGGTCTCGCTCTATCGACCCCCTAACTCCCTCTCTGCCCTTCATCCAGCTCTTAAAAGTTCCTAAAATGTCTTTGCGACGGAATGTTGATGATGAGCTTCCATCGCCCAACGAATTCGTTCAGATTTCATCGGAGAGGTCAATAAAGATGGTGCTGTTGTTGCTGCCCAATGCTGAGGGTATTCATGATTTTGCAACGTCCGCCAAAGTGTTTGATGAGACTTAATGGCTACCAAGAGGGTAAAACCTGTTCCAGCAAGTATTACCTTCATCTTGGTTTTAGGTGGTTACTTGGTTAGATGAAAACCAAATTTCAATGAGACGATAGAAAAAAGTATCTTCTTTCGGTGGTATTTCTGGCACATAAAAATTGTAATGTTTGCTGCTGGGTTCGATTTGAGCCTCATTTTCCCATGCACCGCATTTAACACAATAAAACAACAACCACCCAATGGTTGTTTGGTGTTCGTATTGAAGAACTTGTCTTCAATGTCAAGTTCAAACTTTTCGTTAGCCATTTAATTGAGTATTGTGTTTTTGTTTCCAAATTTTATAATAAAAATGACACAATTTTCAACTTATAGTCCAACAATGTCAGGGGCGGAATTGATAGTTTATTTACAGATTAGTAAAGAAATATAAGTTAAATCAATATTTTGTTTAGTGAATATTAACCTTTATTAAATTATTCTATTCTGTTGCTTCTTTTAAGACTACAACCAGAAAAAACCCAATTTCTGTCGTCTTAAAAAATTTTACACCGATATCTACCGTGTTACTTGCATTTCAAAAACATCATAACGCAGTTTCAAAAATATGTTTTTCCGCAGATCTACAGTTACTTCCTGTGTAAACTGGAACAATGAAAGAAAAATGTAAATGAAATTTTGCCCGAAATTCAAAACCATACCATTTATTTTTACCTGAAATAAAAAGGACAAATGTTGGCAAAAGGGTTGTGTAAGTTCTACCTACAATCAATTGCTGTATTTGTAACTAACACTTAGTTGTAATGCGCACTGTTAACTTTAAGATAGCAACCACCATTTGCAATTATAATATTTTTTGGAGGAATCGGTGGTTCGTGTGAGATTTATAGGTTAATAAAAAGACTTCGGTTTCTATTATTTCATGAAATTTATATATTATTTCATGAGAAGGTCACTTGATGGATACCAGATCGATTGCTATCGACTCTGGCTGGTAAAGTTCAAATTTGATTTTTTTCCAAATTCGAAGATGTCCAAAATGGTAAAATCGACCATTGAATGAAAATGGAAATATGAGTGGTGTGGTTTTGGTAGGGTTGACAACTCATTAAAACATCTAATTGTTGCTATCAATAGTACTACTTTCAAATAATCGCAATTTTGAAGAAGAAGAAGTCCAACTTTACGAAATGGTCAAAATACCTTGGAAGATTACTTCGTATAGCTTGCAAGTTGGATTATGACGGACTCAGAGCAACTGTCCAGAGCCACCGTGCGCGCAACTGGGTGGGCATGCCGCCTTGCATATTATCAACGATCGTGGTTCGATTCCTGCTTCGGTCGATCACCAAAAAGTTTTCAGAGGTGGATTATTCCAACTCAGTAATGGCTGGTTACATTCTGAGTATTTCATGGCTCTCTAAGTTTTTCACTGCAAATTGTGGTACGGGCGTTCGGATCGGCTATGGTATCACCAATGGGACTGATAGGGTTCTAAGTGAGACTAAGACATCGGGCTGCAAACCCTACCCCTTCAACCTATAACATCACGCATACGCACGCTAGATATAGATATGTTAGCTGTCCGGGTCCAAAGATTTTGGGTCTTCACACTAGGGAATTTCGATATTAATCCCGAGCCAAAGAAGCGGAAACTGCACTAAAGATACATTGAAACGCAATCCACACCTTTAATAAATTAAGTTTAGCGTAGCCTTTTATAAAATTAATAAATCATAAAATTATTTGGTCTCTCCTGCTTTTTTCATTCATCCAAAGGTGTTAAAGCCGGTTTAAGTTCGTGCATTATTGTGCTAAACAGAATTGTTCTCGGTTACTTTTCCTTAATATTCATCATAAGACAAAATAAACTTTTGTTAAATTTTTGCGTTTTGGATTCAGTTCCCCCATCTCAAGGTATAGCTTCAAATTTGCCAAAAAATTTTAGTCTCATTTCAATTCTAAAATCCCAAACTCGACGTTAGGATACATTATGCGGGGTGTTTAAATAAAAAGCTTTTCTTGACAAGATATATGACTTACATACCTTTCAGCTTTAAAGTCAAGGTTACAACAATGATGATTTAAAGGGATTATGCTAATAATATTGGAAGCATTCATTCTCAGTTCAAATATCAAATTACTTTTACGTAAAGTTACCATTTTAAAGCTCGGACCGTTTTACACTCTACAGATACACGTCTTCATCGACATTTGTCAATATAAAATCGATGTATCAGAGAAATGCATCTTCTACACGCAAAAAAAAACAAAAAAAAAAAAAACGTTTGGAAAACGTGTACCGAAAACGTTTTTCTGTGCTAGAATTCTTTTGAATTGCTTCGAAATTTTAAACTTTTATCACCAAAAATAGTTTGTTACAAATTTTTATTTTTTCAATAAAAAAAGTTATTTTTGAAAACAAACACAGTCCATTTCGCTCTTATATCAAACCACTGTTCATTTTGACTTTAGTCTTTAATACGACACATGTTTACGTTTAAAAAAATTAATATAGTACAAGCGTAACATAATGTTGGAACATTTTTTCGGGTATCTCCGAAACATATCTGGAATCACTATAGTAAAAAAAAAAAAACACTGTCGAAGCAGGGATCGAAACTCACGACCCTTGGATTACAAGGTCGGACGTAGCAACCACTGCTCCACGTGCCAAACTAAATGTTTGTTTCTGTTAAATAACCTTTGTTTTTCGGTTCCGTGGGCTCCGCAAACTATGCGATATTTGTCTTTAAATATAACTTATAGGGATATTATATCTAATTGATGACCATAACAGTACAGTAGCTCAGGTGGTTAGCATGTGGTTGGGGCTTACAAAGTGCATGGTTCGCGGTTTCGATTTCTCCGTCCAGGCAAAAGAAACAAAAAAAATTGTTATAATCCGATATATTTCTGTTCTAAATTCTTGGTATTACAGATCTCTGCTCCATTTTTTTTTTTTT
>PGFW01070668.1:8477-20638 GCA_003123925.1 Haematobia irritans | reverse complement strand
GAAGTAAGTGAGCAGAAAAAAATGTACATTAGCTGAAATTAGAGCAAGAAATTGTTTTAAAGTTTTATTTTCATAAATAGCAGATAAATGTTTGTAATTTTACATTATTGTTGATGTATTCAAATGGCTATGTGAACGATTGAAGATGTACCAAAGGGTTATAAAATTAACACTCACATATCTATTTCTCGAATACAGAGAAGACTACATTAATGGTAATTTTTGTGAATTTGTGGATAAATAAAAATAAAATTTTGACAAAATTTTTTAAAAATAAAAATAAAATTTTGAACAATAATTTCTATAGAAAAAAGTTTTGGCAAAATTTTCTATAGAAATAAAATTTTGGACAAAATTTTCTATGGAAATACAATTTTTTGACAAAATTTTCAATAGAAATAAAATTTTGACAAAATTTTTTTTATAGAACTAAAATTTTGCCAAAATGTTCTACAGAAATAAAATAAAATTTTGACAATATTTAGTAAAGAGATAAAATTTTGCCAAAATTTTCTATAGAAATAAAATTTTGGGCAAAATTTTCTATAAAAATAAAATTTTCTATAGAAATAAAATATTTCCAACATTTTCTATAGAAATAAAATGTTGACAACATTTTCTATAGAAATAAAATTTTGACAAAATTTTCTATAAACAATAAAATTTTGACAAAATCATCTATAAAAATAAATTAGAAACAAAATAATATTTCGTATAGGTATGGAAATAAAATTTTGACAAAATTTTCTATAGAAATGCAATTTTGTTAAAATTTTCTATAAAAATAAAATTTTCTATAGAAATATAATTTTCTATAGAAATATAATTTTGACAAAATTTTCTATTAAAAATAAATTTTTGACAACATTTTCCATAAAAATAAAATTTTGACAAAATTTTCTATAAAAATAAAATTGTGACAAAATGTTTCTATATCAATAAAATTTTAGAAATTGGGTAAAAATATGAGAATAAAATTTTGACAAAATTATCAATAGAACTAAAAGTTGCCAAATTTTTCTTATAAGAAAATAAAAAAATTTTGACAAAATTTGTGCTATAGAAATTAAGTTTACAAAATAGTATATACCAACCAAAAGTGATCAAATTTTTATAAAAATAAAATTTTGACGAAAACCTTGTATAAAAACAATATTGATAAAGAATTTCTAAATAAAATATAGTTTTGAAAATTTTTATAGAAATAAAATTTTGACAAAATTTTCTATGGAAATTACAATTTTTGACAAAATTTTCTGTAATAAATAAAATGTTGGACAAATATTTTGTTTAGTAGATAAAATTTTTCTAAAATGTTCTACAGAAAGAAATTTTGACAAGAAATTTTCTATAGAAATACAATTTAATTTTGACAACATTTTCTATAGAAATAAAATTTTGACAAAATTTTCTATAAAAATAAAATTTGCCAAAATTTTCTATATAAATAAAATTTTGACAAAATTTTCTATATAAATAAAATTTTGACAAAATTTCCTATAGAAATAAAATTTTGTTAAAATTTTCTATAGACGTAAAATTTTGGCAAAATTTTCTATAAAAATAAAATTTTCTATAGAAATAAAATTTTGACAACATTTTCTATAGAAAATTAAAATTTTGTACAAAATTTTCTATAGAAATTAAATTTTGACAAAATTTTCTATATAAAAATAAAATTTTGAACAAAATTTCCTATAGACAATAAAATTTTGCCAAAATTTTTCTATATAAATAAAATTTTGACAAATATTTTCTATATAAATAAAATTTTGACAAAATTTCCTCATAGAAACTAAAAGTTTGACAAAAGATTTTCAGTCAGAAATAAAATAACATTTGTGACAAAAATTTGCTAGTAGAAAGGTTTAATTTTACAGAGAAGTGTTTCTATAGAAATCAAGATTGCTGAAAATGTTTTAATATAACGCAATATAATGAATTTCCTATAAAAAGATAAAGATTGTTGAATAAAATTTTGTTTATTAGATGTAAAATTTCTTGACTTAATTTTTAATAGACAATAGAAAGTTAAGGCAATGTTTTAATAGAACAGTAACATTTTGACAAAAATTTTCTATAGAAGATAAAACGTTTGGTGTAATGTTTTATAGAATGGAAAATTTGTCAAATGTCTAGCAGGAGAGTTATCATAGTATAAGATATTGACAAACTATGAAGCTACGAAACTAAAAAAATCCTTTCGAAGAAAAAACATTTGTTTGATACGTAACACGAAGAAATTTGATCTCGTAAGTGCTTCAGAAATAAGGAATTGTTTTTAAAAGGGTTTAGGTAGATGTAATTTTTCGGTAAGGGAGTGTCAACCCGTGCCTTGGTATCTTTTTTGAGTGTCCGGTCCAACAAAGTGGGACTGAATCCATGTCAATCTGGCATACAAGGGTGCGCATGCTTAACCATTGCATAACGGTTGTTCTAAAGAGATGCGTATTTGCATAATCCTATGAGAATTTGGATCTATTTGTAGTTCTCTTCGATGGCCGCGGGTGAATGTTTCCAAAGCGCGCAGTTGTTATTCGTGATACCAGTAGTATCAGTTCAATTTGCAACCCCTTGATATGTGCCACTACGTAATAGTATTGTTGAGAAGTTCTAGAGAGAATTGCAGAAAAAGATCAGGATTACCTATGGTGGCGCATAAGTGGCACACTTCGGTAAAAATATTAAATTTACTTGCATACTTTTAGGGTGGCACAATAAGGCATGATTACGGTTTGATAATCATATAAGTGGTAGGGCGTAACACGGTAACTTCACGGTCTTGAGTTAGGTGCAGAGCAAGGGATGGAAAATACATTTTTCAATAAAGTACAGAAATAATGTATTTTTTTGGGCGAAAAAGTACTTTTCACTAAATGTCAACAAAATATTCCAATGGTGAGATTATTGCAAAATCTCCTTTAGGGACTGATTTTAAAAGAGATAAGCATCTTTGTTTGTCACTCAATATGTTTGACCAAAATGTTCGTACCGAGAATAAAATTTTGCTAAAGAAATAACATTTGTCAAAATTATCTATAAGAAACAAATATAGAAAACCAAAGTTCGGACAAAAATTTCTATAGAAATAAAATTTTGACAAAATTTTCTTACCGAAAGATACTTTTGACAAATTTTCTAGTGGAAATGAAAATTTTACAAAATTTGTCTGTAGAAATAAAAATTTTGACAAAATTTTTCTGTAGAAATAACAATTTTGACAAATTTTCTACTTGGAAATAAAATTTTGACGAAGTATTTTTCTATAGAAATAAAATTTTGACAAATTTTTCTGGAAAAAAATTTTTGACAACAATTTGTCTGTAGAAATCAAAATTATTGACAAAATTTTCCTGCATAGAAAATAAAATTTTGGACAACAAATTTTCTTAGAAATAAAATTTTGACAATTAATTTTTCTATAGAAATAAAGAAATTTTGCACAAATTTTTCTATTAGAAATAAAATTTTGACGAAAAAGACATTTTCTAGCGAAATAAAATTTCGGACAATTTGTTTTCTATAGAAATAAGATTTTGGACAAAAATTTTCTATATGAAATAAAATTTAGACAATATCTTTCTAATAGAAACTAAAAGATTTTGACAAAAATCTTCTATAGAAATAAAATGTTGAGAAAATGGTTTCGTATATGAAATTAAAAATTGGAAAATTTTGTCTATAGAAATAAAATTTTTGCAAATAATTTGCTCAGTAACCGTAGTTTCGCGGGGGTGACTCACGGTACATGACAGGTTGAAAAAAGTATTCGAATAAAATTAGACTCATAGTACTACATTTGCCATCCCTGGGTGCAAGAGGATATATATATGTACTTATCACGCATGTTACAGAGCTAACAGGTTCAGGCAAATATAAACTTCTTTAGTTGACTGTTGATAGAGCGCAATGGGGAAAAGAAATGGAGACGTAGAAAGGCTATATGGTAATAGTGATTTTAGTTATTCTGGCCATAACGAACGGAAAGATCCATGATGTTGGATGCATGTCGCTATCAAATGCTACCACAAAATGTGTGGAACATAAGGTTCAAGTGACATTCCCGTTGATTACGAAGTTAGATGGGTACTCACAATGTACCAACGTTAGTCGTAAATTTTGATTAACAAGGCAGGCAGGCCTTCCAAAAGGCGCTCATAATGAAAATCCTCTTTTTTCCTGAATATTTTGATATGACAACAAATGAGCCACAACAACAGCAGTGCTGTAAAAAAACTTGACCGGAAGTCGAAACATTTAAGAGAAGAAAGTCACTGTCAGCCTGTTAAGTCTAACCAATTAGCGTAACACCCTGTGCTAGTGGTATGCTGGCCAGCAATCGGCTGCACATGGGGTGGATTGAAGTGGTTGGATGGGCCGACGAACCTTTGACGGTGTTTGGCTGGTTGGTTTCGTTGTTATGGTCATTTGCAGCCAAGACCTCTGACCATTTCCACCCTGAAATCGTCCGCGTCGTCAGGTTTTTGAGTCCACTTTATTGCCAAATGCTCACCTCTTTGGTCAGATCTGGTTGTGGATATGTCGAGTTAAGCCCAACTCTTGTTGGCATTTGACTTTATTTCAGGTTCATTGTTTCTTGGAGTCCTTGGTTTGTGTACTCGCTCTCTGTGCTTGTTTAGTCTTTGTGCGGCTGGCAACTGTGTGAGACATGCAAACGATCCATTACAGTCCCTGCGTTATTCACTTGTGTCTGCAAGGAACTTGGGTTTAATAGAATTAATGCTTTTGTTTTGTTACCCCTCATCGCTGCTCAACTTAAATGGTGATCCTGAGAGGGGGAAAGGTTCCAGTGTTAGCTTTAGCAGCATTGGTGATTAGAGCCGTTTCTAGTTGTATAAGTACCGGTGATGGGGAGAGAGGTGGACCGCGCTCCTTGTGATCACAACACAGACATTAATTATGGCTAAGTGTTAAATTCTACTTCCGCTTCTACGAAGAGCGGAATCGTTTGGTGCAAATATCGGGCAAAGATCTAAGGCAGTATTTGAAGTTTCTTTTGAACAGGTTGTAGAAGTTAAGCAAAAATCGCACATAGATGACATGCATAGACTGTAGCTGTTTTGCCAGCCCAAAAAAAGGGAAAACTTGCATGTCCATCTATAGTAGAAAAGGGTTTGCTTAGGGAGCTTAGAAACTGAATTTGGTAAATGATGGTTCAGTATTGTCTAGTAATTTATATTTTGTTTAATGGTTACCTGTAATTATTTCAAATTAAAACAAAAAAAAACAAGTAATATACGGCCTTTAAGTTCGGGCAGGCCGAAGCGTTATGTACCCTCCACCATGGATTGCGTATGAAACCTTCTTGGCTAGAACACATGCCAAACACCATCAATTACTGCTGGGTTGCAGGTAGACGCTTGCTCCATACGCAAGGTATCTTAAACTCACTAACAGCGTCTTCTAAATTGTTAGGAGTAAAGTCCCATACGTATTGTATATTAATTAAAAAAGACCGATTAATATGTATATATATATTCTAGTTTACAAAATTTCCTATAGAAATAAAAAATTTTGACAAATGTTTCTATAGAAAACAAAAATTTTGGGTAGATTTTGTTTGGATCGAGGTGGGCAGACCATAGTGTTAATGAACCGAGTATGGACCAGATTTTTGTGTGATTGGGATGGCTATATATATAACTATGAGACGCGATATGGACCCAAATTAAGTATGGTTGTTAGCAGGCCATATAACTGAACATATGGATATGGACCAATTTAAGTATGGTTTGTTTACGGCCAATACTAACAGCATCGTTCCAAATTTGAACCGGATCGGATGTTAGAGACCCATATACCTTACACCCATGTCCAAATTTCAGGACGATCGATGAATATTATGCTTCTCTTGAAGGCTCCGCAAGCCAAATCTGGGGATCGGTTCATATGGGGGGCTAATATATAATTATGGACGGCGATCTCGACAATTTTGGCTATGGTTGTTAAGGCGACTAATATACTAACACCCATGTACCAAATTTTCCGCCGGATCGGATTGAATAGCTATGAGCGAATTTATTTGGTGCTCGCATTAAGCCTAAATCGATCTTTATAATGGGGGCTATAAATATAATTATAGACGATATGAACCAATTTTTGCATGGTTGTTAGGACATATAGTGTTTAGACACAATTACCAAATACGTGTACCGAATTTCGGCCCGGATGAAATTTGCTTTCCTCTAAGAGACTTCCGCAAGCCAATCTGTGGACGGTTTATATGGTGCATATATAATTATGGACCGATATGAGACCAATTTTTGCATGGTTGTTTAAGGATACCTAGATACTAATCACCACGTTACCAAATTTCACGGCGATCGGATGACAGCTTTCTTTACTTAAGAGCTGCGCAATCCAAATCTGGGGGATCGATTATATGGGGCTAACATAATTATGAACCGATTGGGAAACCAATTTTGCATGTTTGTTAAGGACACTTATACTAACACCATGTACCCAACATTATCCGGGATAGCATGAAATTTTTCTTTCTTAGAGGCTCCGCAAGCCAGATCTGAGATCTGGTTTACTGATGGATGGAGGGGCATGATTATAATTATGGAACCCGATTGGACAATTTTGCATGGTTGTTAGAGAACCAATATAACTTAACACATTTCAACGTGTACACGAAATTTGCTTCTAGTCACAGATCGGTCCGAATTTGGATACTCTGGGGTGTCCGTTTTATATGGGCTATACGTGAAAAATGGCACGATATGGCCTATTGGCAATACATCCGACTCTACATACAGACACTACTGTATGCGGTTTCAAGTCGATTAACGTGTTTCGTTGGAAGTTAGGCGTGATATTTCAACAGACGAGACGGACGGACGGAAATACTGTCAGATCGACTCAGAATTTCACCCACGACCCAGAAATGCCCAACTATACAACTTTATTCTAAGAACAATATTTCGAACAAACTCGATTTTATTTTTTTTAATTTTATTTTAAGACCATATTTTATAGGCGCATATATTGTGCGAGAAAATCGTTCAAAAATGTATTTCCTATAGAAAAAATTTGTCTAGTTATTGCAATAGAAAATGTTGTCAAATTTATATACTCCTATATAAAAATTTGCAAAATTTTTATTTCAATAGAAAATTTACAAATTTTTATTTCAAATAGAAAATTTTATTTCTAATGAAAATTTTGTTAAAATTCTATTTACTTTATAAATTTTTTTCAAAAATTTATTTCTATAATATAGAAAATTTATTTCGTTAAGAAAATTTTTGTCAAAATTATATATTCCTCCTAAATAAAAAATTTTGCAAAATTTTTTAATTCGGAGAAAATTTTGCCAATTTTTATTTACTATATAGATTTTTTTTTTCAAAAGTTTATTTTATTAGGATATTGACAAAATTTTCAAAATTGTATTTCTTTATAGAATTTTGTCAAAATTTATTTCTATAAAAGTTTTGTCAAAATTTTTATTTATATAGACATTTTGTCAACATAATTTTATTTGCTATAGAAAATTTTGTCAAAATTTTATTTTTACTAGAAATTTTTTTTTTTATGAAATTTAGCTCAATCTATTCCATTGAAAATAGGATTTGTGTTCTAAAATTTTTAAATTTTTATCTGTAGGAAAATTTGTGTTACAAAATTTTTTCTAAAATTATTTCTTTCAGATAATTTTATTTCTGATAAAAATTTTGTAAGATTTTTTTCTATAAAATTGTAATTTTTAATAGAAATTTGCAATATTTTATTACTTAATTAAATTTTTTTTCTAAAATTTGATTTCATATAAATTTTTTAAATTTAACTATTAACATAATTGTGCCAATATTTTAGTATAGTTTTTTATAGAAATGTTTGATCAAAATTTTTATTTCTATAGAATATTTTGGTTCAAAAATTTTTATCTTTCTATAGCAAATTTTCTCAATTTTTATTTTCTTACTTGATTACTCACCGCCAAGATGAAAACTTGTAAAAATGAACTAAAATTTTCCCTATAGCACCTAATACATATTGTATATGACTGATGAAATTATAGATGAAATTGGCCCTAAAAAATCTAAATATTTCCCATAATTTTATACCCTGCGCCACACTGGTGCCCAAGGCATGTAGCTGTGGCCCAAGATTTTGTAGAAGTCTGACAAAATATTGTCCAAATCGGGTCAGTTTTAAAATGATTGTGTTAATGGGAAACATACCTTATATAAAGCATTCAACAAATTTTGAAGGATATGATATTTTTATCGAATTGTAGATAGATCGAAAAATACCAAAGTTTGTGCAGGGTATTATTAATAAAGTCAGCCCGCACACACCTTTCATCTGTTCCCTTATTTTTGGTTTTTTACTAAAATTGTGTTTCGTTCCATAACGTTAGAATTTAAATTTTAAGTACACTCTTGATTGTAGAAGTGTATACAATTTTGTCTAAATCTGATTCAGATTCAAATTCCATGGCAGATGGGAATATAAAACCTTTATATAGCTCGCAAACAAATTCAAAAGGATTTGAAGATGGATCAATAATTTTGGGTCCACAATTTTGTTGAAGGGTATAATACAAATGAGCCGTAGGGGGGGCGACTATGAAACTTTCTTATATTTTAGTATTTTAAAGACGCCACAAACGTGTATCAGATTAGTTTTTATCGGTCCATTTGTTAAGACCTCCATATACATTAATTATGAAAGTTGCTTGAAACTGAATATAAAATTTCCAGATTTTACTTCTCGTAATCATTTAAATAATTGGGATGAAAATCTACAGATTTTAGATTTCAAATCAAGGCGTTATTTCATCATTTTCTTGCACACTTACAAGAGATGTTATGATTCCTCTAAAACTCAAAAACAAAAATTGTTCCTAATAATCCAGAATGCTAGTAAAATCTTTAAATTTACCTTCGGAAAGCGTATTGAAATCTGCTGAACTTACTGCCTGTATATACTTGGTTTTGTATCATGGGAACCAATATTGACCATCGTATTGTGTTTCAATTAAGGTAAGGATTTTTAACTATTATCAATAAATTTTTAACCTGAACCAAAATAAAAAAAAAATAATTGAAAAAATGTCGAAGATATGCAAATTAATTTTTTAAATCCAAAATATATTTTCAAATTTTCTAATTAAAGTCTCTGTGCTGATCACTATCATTTTTCGTGATTGGAAGAAAATTCAATAAAAAATTAAATTGAATCCAATAAGTTTTGTGAATTTGAATCAGAAGTTTTTTATGAGTATTTGATGGCTTGGCGTCTTATTTTGAATATTGAATTCCACCAAACGAGCTTTTCGTCATACTTTAGTTTCCCGTGTATAAAATTGACCGATCTAATTTGATACAGATTAGATTGAGTTAGATCCAAAAATGGTAAGGATCTTAATCATATCTAATTTAACTATGGAAATAGATCTTGATCAGATCTCATATATGGTCTAGATACTAATGGCCTTAGATAAATTATATCTATCCTTATAATATAATTGGGATTAGATGTTAGATCTGGTCATATATGGAATTATATACATTTATATCCCAACAAAAAAAATTGGAAGTTGTTCCACAAACATTTCTTTTAAAGCCCATCCCAGAATCCCCCATTGAGTTTTTTCAACTTCCGATGCAGATCTTTTGGACAAGTCCACAAACATTTCCTCTGAAGCGCATCTTGGGATCCCCCTTGTGGACAAGTGTTAAGCCTATAACTAAGATCAACGTTTTCGCAGCGAAAAACTGTTATACTCGACAACAAAAAAACGTTGAGCGGAATAAATGCGAAATCTTTGCTTTTGAGGCATTTTCAGACATATATTTATACAAACCCTGGAATTTTCGCAGAGGGGGCGAAAAAAATACGGCAGGCATAATTATTTCAGCATAAATATAGTTAACATCCCTGGGGTTGAGACCCTATTTACGAGATATATGAAGATATTCGTTTTCGGCAAGAAACGAAACCTTTAGTACTGAAGCATTAACAAAAACGCAATCAGGCTATTTTAGGTGCAAAAATAAAACTAATAAAAAAATTAGAAAATTGATAAAAAAAATAGTAAAAAGTAATAATAAATAAAAATTAGATTTATCCCGCTGGGAATTTGAACCTGTGGCCGTTTGAACTTTTTCGCTTCCATGAAGTTCTTTTGAGAAGGTTTTGCAAATTATTTTGTTTGATTTTTAACGGAAGAAATATATTTATATGAAAATAAAAAATAAAAACGATGCATAACATAGCAAAATAATATTTTAGAAAAATATTTGATAAAAAAAATCGCCGCTGGTGAGATTTGACCTGTGTTTCTTATTTTTTCGTTCACACTAATAAAGAACATCTCCCCGAGAAAAGGCATTAGAATTTTTTAATTCCTTGGTGTCGTAATTACGATCATATCACACATTTGAATTGACCTTTCGACGCTTTATGTTCAATTGGCGCTTGTGCTAAGTGTGCTAAGATCGTTCCTGTTTATGGTGCCTGCAAACCCAGATTCAACCCCTGCTCGGAGGCGAAAAAGTTTTCAAAATTGTAAAAATTAGATAATAGGAAAATAATAGTGTTAATTATAAACATATGGATGAAAAAAATAAAATTGGGTGAAAAAAATTTTTTTTTTCGACTTTTTTAAAATTCTTCATTCAATAAAGCTCCGGGCACAACTTCTAAAGCAATGCAAAGGATCCAAAAAGGGATTACTTGCCGTCTTATGACAATTCATTTGGAGAATGATTCCAAAGTGGCACTACTTCTGGATCCACATGATGGGGATCCAAACTACTTTTTTGGAAGCTCTTTTTTTTGCTGGGATGTAACTATCTTTATTCATATTAGAGTGACCTGGCAATTTTATGGGGCAAAAAAATGTCCGAAGCTTGTTTCGCCTTAACCCCAAAATGTTGTAACTCGGAGTCCAAACTAGTTAACGGGGCCAGCCTTTAGCTTCGAAATAGGCGACTCTGGTGCCAAACTAGGAGCTTCGCCTCAACCCAACAAAACGAAATCCCTTTTTCCAGATATTGGGATAGCCAAAATTTGACGCCCCCCGATTAAAGGAACGTAAACACGTGCGCCAAACTTTTTGGGTCGCAAAAAATTCGTTTTTTCAAAATTTTTGAAGCGTCGAGCGGCACGTGTTAACGTCGTTTAATCGGGCTCAAATTTTGGCTATCCAATATCTGGAAAGGGGATTCATTTGTGGGTTAAGGCGAATGGCTCCTAGTGGGCAGCCAGGTCGCGTTTTCGAAGCTAAAGCTGCGTAACTCGGTTTGACTCAGGCGACGAGGCGGCATGTGTTAACGCGCTGTTTAATCGATCTCAAAATTTTGGCTATCCAATTACCTGGAAAAGGGATTCGTTTTGTGGGGTTTAAGGCGAACAAGATTTTCCGAATTTTTTGCCCCATATAAGTTGCGGTCCACTCTAGTGGGTAATATCTGCTTATATCTAAAGGGGTCAATTTTTGAGGATCTAGTCATATCTGATAGTTCAATTTTTATATCCAGCCGGAAGGTAGCAAACATGTACATAGAATAATTGTTTTAATAAAGTCATTTGTTTTAAAAATTATTCGTTATATTTAAGACCTAAAATACTTTTAAATTGTACGAGTAAATTAGAAAATAAGTTTTTTTGGACAATATTTTTTTACTAACAAATCCCACCGATACACAAATCCATTCCCATTATGGATGGATATGTTCGTTAATAATTATGATTAATAATATTTTTGGAATTAATAACAATTGATGGCGATGCTTGTTTCAATATCAGGAGAAAGAGAAGGGTTTTGTTTTGTAATTTTCTGCTTTCTTTTCTTTCATTGTACACATTTTGATAGAAACGACGAGCTTTTTTAAAAAGAAATTTTGACATTCACCATGAATTAATTTGTTGCTCATAGAACCAATATTTTCACTGCTATATATTTTTTTAAATTTATATTTGGTGCGATTTTTATTTTATATTTTCAAATTTACTTGTTTGTAAATTTTGATTTTTAAACATGAATTTCTTATATGCTATAATAAATATTTTTTTTTGCAATAATTTTTTCTTTTTTAATTTATTTCCATTTTATAATGAATATATTTGAATATCACATTTTTACGAACAAACAAATATTTTAGTTTTAAGCAGCTTTATTTTCA
>PGFW01070659.1:0-11429 GCA_003123925.1 Haematobia irritans | reverse complement strand
TTGCCGCTCTCCGCTATAAGTAGCACATCCGGCCTGTTTTCCCTAACAAATAACTCCAAGTGATGTCTCTTATATCAAGCACACCAGGGAGTTCGCATTAAGACAATATGCATTTAAGCTTAGTCATAAAGTCTTAAGCTCAATAGGCAGTCCAAATGTACTCTGCAGTCGTTCGTCATCTGTTTTATAATTCTTATACGTATCAACAAACGTATTTATCTTGCGCATGTATGTAACGAAATCCTTCCCTATCAGTCTCTTAAGCTCCCCATTGAACCAACCCATCGCCTTAACTGTTGTCACTGACTGGCCCAGGGGTGGAGCCGGAGCCGTTAGGTCGGAAATTATTTCTTGCCATATTCGCAAATGATATATCATTTTGTACAGGTATTGCTGATAGACCATCATCTCTTTGAATGTTTTCACCGAAGCCATTCTTGGCTAATTTCTTTTCTTTTATCTTCTGCATAAGCTCAATTCTTTTCGGACACTATTTTGAGTTTGTCACGTGTCCATCCTCAGCGCAATTAATACAGTGTACTACATGTCCGACTTTGTGAACAATTTCTCCCGTGACTGGGTCCTTTTCTATAGACGCCTCTATATCCTGGTCCAGTTGCCAGCTCCGCATGAGATTGCACTCACATTTTACACATCTGTAAGGCATGTGGCAATTCACCTGTCTGGAGGATTTTATGTCACAATCTTTTATGTATTTGGACAATCCACCTACCATCTCCCACGGTTTATCTGCCCACTCTTTGAGCTTACCACATTCGGCATCATGTTTTTCTGAATCTTCCTGCAGGTTTTCTTTCGCATATGTTCTAGATAACCCCTTTATAATACTGATATGGTTTTCATTCACGCCTTTTCGACGTATACTGTAAAATGATGATATCTTTATATTAGCTTCTTAAAATCATTTCACTCATTAATATCATAGTCAGCTCAATCGCTAACTTATTTAAGGTTTAGCAAATTTTTTAATATATGCTATTTATGGTAAAGAAGATTTTATGCGCCCTAAAACTTTCTCCTAATGCACTCCTTGAATTCTTTCATTCCGACAAATTTTACTAGAGAGGCTGGGCTGGCTTTACTTGGGTTTTTTCTATCAGCTCGTTTTCTTTCTATATGATCTCAGCTATTCCTGCATTTAAATCTTTCCATCTGCTCCTCTTGTGAATGTTGCGTTCGATCGTGAACCAATTGTTTGGTTGAGTTTCCTCTTCCTCTCAATTATTTTGGTAAAAAATTTTTTGTTTTCGAAATGCGCTCGCTTTTGAAATCACCGGCTGTGCTGCATATTTCACACTATCCGTCTCCAATATTGAGATTTAGCCGGCTAACTCAATCAACTCCACGTTAAACATCTTGGCCATAAGCCCCAGGCGTTGTATTGGCACCAAATATTTTTTCTTTTAGAATTGCGTATTATTTCTCCACTCAATTTTTCTTAAAAGTTCGCTCTTTCATTTTCATTAACTTCGTTAATTTTCATCAGAGCGCTAATTGCGTGATCCATAACGTAGGAAGTGCTAATTGTTTCGTTAAGATTATTACTATGGCTTTCCGCCTTTCCATTTTCTCATACCTTCATCGCGAAGGAATCGCCTGCTTTTTTCTTCCTTTTCTTTTCGTCTCTTTGCGAAGGACAGGCGTTGCAAAATTTTCAAGTGATGCTCCCTGTGTCCGACATTATGCTTCTGCGTGTCCATCATTTATGATATTCCTGAATTTGTTATTAATGGCATTACCTATTAAAGTCTATTCCATTGTACTTGAGAAATTTTGTTTGCTGATATAAGCATTACTCCTTCATTAATTAGATAAACATGTATATTGGATACCACCAAACTGCGGGCCTACTAATGCAATTCTCATTGTTTGATAATAATGGTATCAACGCTCCACTGCTGTCGGCCATGACTTATTATAGATTTTAAAAATCTATATTAATGCAGCAATTTAATCACTTTCTCCCCAAAGAGAATCAGCTTTCAACTTTAAACTTCACTTAAACTTGCCAATCTTCCGCTGACTTTAACTTTCAACTCCACTATGATTTTTTATATGATGATTGCTTTACAGCGCAAAGAAACTTTTCATTAAAAGCTACCAAATATTTCGTCTCTTTTTACGAAGAAAAAATTATTCCAAATTTTCGTAAAAAAAGTTTCACACTTTTTCGTACTTTTTTCTATGAAAATTGCTCATGCTTTTTAATGAAGTTGTTATCGTATTTTTAATGAAATAATTTTCGTAGCTATTTATGAAAAACTTTTTGGTAAACTTTTTGTGAAAAATTGATCGAACTTTAAAAAAATATTAGTCCTAATGAGCATTTAGTTGCTAGTAAAAAGTTTTGAAAATTGTCATTCACTAGCTTTACATCTTTAAGTTTTTTGACTAAACTTTTAGCTTTGGTTGCTTCACCTTTTATTCATTCGCATGCTGTAATTCATAGAGTAGGCAGCATTCTCCAAGCATGGGTCATTTTATGTCAGGGCGAATGGAAATTTTAACACTCAATAGCGAACGTCTTCGCGTATTTTCGATAAAAAAAAATTGGTTTCGTTCACTTTTTGTGAAGGAAAATTTTAAAAGCGCAGAAATATTTTCGTAACATATTTCATAATTCGTAAAAAAATTTCTTTTCACATAAAGTAATGAATTTTGACAGAAAAGTTTGTTAAAGCTACAACTTTCTACGTAAGAATACTTTCGTAGAACGTTTTCGGTGTCATTGGTAAAATGTTCTTTGCGTAAAATTTACAGAGAAATTAATGAAAATGTCAATTTTTTAACCCATTACACTACCTGAAATAAACCTAAATGGTTAGAGGAGCATTATTTTTTCTTCGCGTTTTTTCTTGGTACTACACCGAAAACAACAGTGAACCCTTTTCCATTGGCAAATGAAACTAAACTGTAGTAATATTGACCATGATGTTTAGGCCCTTAGCATTTTTTTTCACTTGTCTAAGTTTTATATTCTCTTAAATTTTAGTAATCTATAACATTGTATTTTAGTTCATTTTACAACACCAATAACATTTATGTATATACCCCTACCAAGTTAAAAAAGTCTGTATTATTTTTTGGTTTACCTTGCTTTTATTTTTTGGGAAACCCGAGTAATTAAAAAGTGGTTAAACCAGTCTCCTTTAAAATGTCGACGACTTAAACTATTCTTAAATCATCATTCCCCAGTTACACAGAGAAATTAAATAATTAAAGGAACAACAACCCGCCTTTTACTATTATGAAAAATTTCATCACATAAAAAAAAAAATTCAACTATTCTTTTAAGCAAAAGCGTTTACTTTATTGATTAACAACTCATTGATGAAAAGTTCTCTTAATACAAGTGTTTTGTGAATAAAAATTATTGACCACTGTGTAAAAGCAGAAAGTAGTTTTATTTTAACGTACGCTATTGGGACATTTTTGACTTTTCCTTAAGTTTTTTAAGCTTCATCGTTAGTTTATATTCACATATCTTGCTGAAAAAAATGGAAGGAATAATTGAAAATGTGTAAAAGACTACACCATGTAATAAAAATATAAATTTTTAATCCTCTTTAATCTTAGGCTGCTAACTTACCATTAGTTTGCTGGGCCATTTTATTAAATGGTGTAAGGATTCAACTCTCTTCTTTAGATAAACGCTACACTCCATAAAAGTTCTGTACCTGAAACAATTAGAGAAAATAATCGAATTAAAGTAATATATTTAAACTCATAAAAACTGATGGAGGGAACATTAAGACAATAAAATATTTTCTTGCCAATGACATAGCGCATAAGTTTTAATATAAAACTTACCATTCTCTATTAAATTGACAGCGACTGTGTTAAAAGTTACCGAGAATTTCATTTGGGTTATACTCTGAAAATTAAATAATTTATTTTTTACATTAAATATGAAAACATAAAAATTGGTTTCCAAAAAAATCATAATTAAAGAAATAATATCAGCCATAAAAAAAGCTAATGATTCTGGTTAAAGCAACTGTTAAAGAAAGCTTAGCCAAATTCATAAAAATGTTTCCAAAATTGTTGATTACTGAAATTAAATATTTTTTTTACAATTAAAATATTATATTTGGTTTCCAAAAAATATTTGATTAATGTAATACTAAAATAACCGGTATTTAAAAACATGTAATTTGCATAATAAAAAAAGTGTCATAAAATGTTAATATTCTAGTGAAAAGAAAGCCATTAATTTTTAAAAGAAAACATTACCATTTCTCTATTTAAAATTTATACGCTGAGCGAGGCATATAAAAATATCCGAATCCATCTTTGGAGTTGCCTCTTGAAATGAAATATTTATTTTACAACAAAAGGAAAAACAATTAAGCTTAGTTTTCAAAAAAAAAAAAAAATTAATAATAATAATAATAATTAGCAATAATGATAAAAATAAAAAATATCCTTTTTTAAAAGCGAAAAAACCACATTTTAAAAAGAATACTTACCAATTTTATTGATTAAACTATATGCTGAGGTGTAAAACAAAAATTTTCCAAAAATATTTGATTAGAAAGTAATTTACTTATAATAAGGCTATTTTGAAAACCTATAATTTATTGACAATAAAAATGTATCATTTTAAAAACTTATAATATTCAGTGAAAAGCCAATTTTTTTTAAAAGAAAAACTTTACCACTTCTCTATTAAATTATACGCCTGATCGACAAATATAAAAATTTGCCCCGAAACTTGTTTACAAGAAAATAATCAATAATAAGCAAAATAATTAAATATTACATAAAAGAATATTTAATTATTAAAAGAAAACCACATTGCTAAAAAGAACTTCTTACCTATTTATCATTAAACTTATACGTTGAGGGTGCTAACAAACAATTTTCAAATTTCATTCATGGAGGTTACTCTTTGAAATTGAATATTTTATTTTATTACACTTGAATAAATAAAAATTAAGTTAGATAAAACCAATTTCAATATACTTTCCATTTCAGCATTTTTTCCTAAATATTGAACATTCATTAATAACTTTTTTTCTAAGCTTACCGATTCATCACTTTCGCCATCGTTACATCTCATACGCTAAAATATTAATTAACTTTAATTTCAAAGTTTTAATTAAACAAAAACACCAATATATGTCTTAAAAACCCAAAATATTCCATACCTTTAATATTCCCTTGTTACATTACTTGCTTAAAAAGATGCAACAGGCCCACGCCAACGCCAACCTATACAACTGAAGCCATGCCAAAAACAAAACCAAGCAAAAACCAAAACAATCCTACAACAACAAAAAACACATGTGCCTTCATTTGAAAACAAACCACCTCATCCAGGCAAATTAAACCATTTCCTGGCGAACACATAAAACACACACACAAACCACTGCACAAGAACAAAAACAACCCCACGCCTCAGATCATAACACAACATTTCCCCATTCACTAGCCTTTACCATTTCTCATTATTGGATTGCATGCTCTCACTCTCAAAAAAAAATTTCAAGTAACATCCATCTTTACATTATAACACATTCCACTTTGACGAGAAAGATCTCTGTACCTTTTTTTTTTTTTTTTTTTTTTTTTTTTTTTGCATTAGTCCATCGCATACTGTCTAAAAACAATACTTCTTAAATGCATTATCACAGTTATAAGAACTCGATTACAACGTTTAACTTTTTAAAATTAGCAAAAACTTCATTTGAAATGATATCTACCCATTTTTTGCACGAAATGTCTATAAATTTAATTAAGCATGCTTTGAACTTAAAAATATTTCATTGGGAAATTTTTTACCAACAATTATTTAACTTATAGCGGAATTGTCTAGTAAGAAATTGCTATCCCACTTTCAAGTTCATTTTCGTAAAAAAATATTTTCTGACACAAAAAAATCTTTATGGTAAATTGCACTTATTATTTTAGAAAATACTTTTACAACTTTCACAAGCTAGTTTTATAGGCCATGACAAATACGCAATTTTTAACTACCAGTTAAGAAATTTTTTAAGGAAATTTCCATCGTATTTTGCTTTAGGACACGAAACTAAACGATTGCTAGATTAGGAATTTGTAAATTTCCTTTCGCAGTAGTTAAATTTTCGTTGAAGATTACGAAAAATGAACTAAAATTTCTGACGAAAATTCTTGTAATAAATTATTGTAAAAAATCTTCCTTAAATTTACGAGACACTTTTTTTCTGGTTGTGCATCATTATATCTAAGAAATAAAAACTTGCCTAATTCTGAGGGACCTTTAACCTTCAATTACTTTCAAGAGCTATATGAGTTTGTTCTGAAAACTTCGATTCTTGAATTGCTGGACAATAGCTCTTATGAAAATAAGCTATTTTTACCTTTTATATTTATCGTAAGTGTTTGAGAAAAAATTTACAAAAAATAACCCGAAAAAATTATCAAGCTATTAGTTTTTGTTACAAAATGTCCAACATCGCTAGAGAACATTACAGAATAGAAAAATGGAACTCAAAATTTTTCGTATTTCGTTTATTGTTTAAAGAAGTTTTATAAAAATGCAATTTTGAGTAACTTCACGCAATATTGGAAAAAATATTATAGCTTATTTTCGATTATTTATTTTTATTAGATTAAAGCTCCTCTACTTTAAAATAAAAAATCGAGAAAATAAATGACGACGGACAATAGCAGGTCCTTACCAAAAAAAATTTCCTTCATGTTTTATGATACCCATTTTTAAGTCCAAATCACTTCTTAATTATTAAGGACAATTACGACTTCATTGAAAAATTTATCGCACATTTGGCACAAAAAACAAATTTATATTTGGAGAAATTCGTACTTTTTTTATGCTTAAGCAATATTTGCATTCGTATTTTAAGGGCACATGAAATCTTTGAACCTCACGAACAATATTCTTTTCTGCTGTATAGATTTTCTCACTTTTTAAAAACCACAAATTTCCAACAATGACCAAATAAAAAAAAAAAAAAAATAAAAAAAAAAAAAAAAAAAAAAAAAAAAAAAACTTACGTATGTCCTTAATCGTTAATTCACGCTATCTTAGTCATATAAAGGAACTTATTCCCAATGACAATGCAAAATACTTTTTTATTGATTTTTGGCTTGTCGACGGGAATCCACTTCTTAAAATATTTAAGGTCTCCGTGGATGGAGATTATACATATTTGAGGAGAGTGTGATAAAAGTCAACATTGTTTAAAACACATCCCTTGGTAATCACCTGCATATTTACACTTCCAAACAAACAGCCCAACCGTATCCATGGTATGACGTTGAAAAAGACAACTTTTTTAATTGCAAAGCTTTAACTAGCCACTGAAGATTTTTTTTGTCATAAGATAGGCGAACGCGATTTTTTTTCCGTTTCAGTAATAAACATCCCCTCACCTAAAACGATCGATGTTTGCCAACATGTTCCTCTTGACATAGACTTGGCGTTAACACCCCTTTCAAATCATTTGTTAACAGCGCTTCCTTCATCCATATCGGACCGTAGTTCATTTCGTTTCGTCACCCATGCGCACACGTTCACATACGTTTAGCTGCCAATTGTAAATATATACGCCGTGCCTACAAAGCCAAGTACGTGCAGCATCTCTTCTCTATACCAAATTTTTTCAATTAAAGACAAAATCTTTGGAACCGAGCATGCTTTTTCTCAGTGCAGAAGGTATTAGCATTTGATACTTGGCAATCCTAATAACATGTTTTTGAAAATCGTGGTCGTGAATAAATAGCAGCAATTGAATGGGAAGCTACTGCGAATGTATATAAGATGGGTCAATGTGTTTTGTATGATCATTTATAGATTTATGAAAACATGACAAGCCAAGCCAATGGTCAGATTATACCCTTCAAAAGACTTATCCTAGGTGGTGGTTATGTCCTTCGTCATGGCATCATAAAGTACCATGTACTGATTGACCCCTTTAACATTAAGCACACTCATATACAAACATATATATCTCCAGGCATAACAGAAGATGCCATGTGTCATCACACTACTATAGCTTAAAAACCTTGCAGTCGTAATAACCACCCTCACAAGAACTGAACTTAACCATGACCATATTTTAATATAATAAATTTTTATCTTCATAAAAATGTTACCGACAATTTGTTTAACAAAGTGTGGTCAACACTAACGTCCACCATGTTACTTACATATGTGTACACAAACTCTTCATGTTATGTGTTTGATTATGCCGCACTGTGATAGCCCGAAGTATTCGTCATTGGTGTTGTAACATAACATACAGGACTAGATTCGCATTCATTGTTAATAAGAAAATATAGAAATATTTTCTTCTCACTCTGAACTTAGAAATTGGGACGCAGTTATAACTGGATCCAAATTTTTTAGTCAGCCGGAAGTTTGTTGGGTATCGAGACTATGTCAATATAAAGTACAATGTGAACAACTTTCGGACATCAAGTCCATCAAGTTAAGAGTGTATTAAAACTATCAACCACAAAGAAGAACAAGAACTCGCGAGAGACAAATTCACAACTATGATAGAAAGCCACACAAACAAACAACAGTTAACGGAGAGAGAGAGAGAAATATTATCTACACTGGTAGAAAAAAGGCGGTACGTGGCCATCATTACCGTTTGCGTATTAAATACTATTGGCATCACGTTACCATGTTCAACTTTTGACACCCCCTTTGCATATCAAATTGCACACATGCCGGTTCATTTTATTTTGGTATTAACTCAGCCACATTGGCGTTTCATTTTTAACGTGCGCTAAACAAGAAAGTTCATCATAGTAAAGACAGAAAACGACCGCGATCAACAAATTTCAGCTCAATATACATTGCAAAAATATGCTACATTACAATCAATCAAAATAATCGATACGAAAAAGGCTAATGTTCGAATTACATCTGCTGAAATAATCGCTCAATCATGGGCAACCAATAAAATTATTCTGCTTGCCGGTTGCAAAGATGATTTTGTCAGTTCGTCTGTTGAAAATGATTTGCATGCCGTAAATGCTAAGATCTAATCTGATACGTAAACTACCCATTAGGCGAAAAAAATAATAACGCGTTCTAAACACAATTTGCCTTGCTAAAAAACCATGACTGGAAAACAGTCGAAGTGTGGGAATTATCACGAACTATGGGATGTTCGAATACTGCTAAGATATAACCGAACAATGAAGAAAAAAAATCAGAGGATTACTGACAATGAACAACTTGCTTCATGTATCTGGAAAAAAGTCGAAAATGCCATCAGAAATCAAGAGTATCTAAAAAAGTAACGTTATATCTATTGTTTTTTATTAATTTATATTGTTTATACTAATGCAGGCACTTTCTTTTAAATAGATGGCGCAAGTGACATTCAGAAGCCTTCCATGATCTCACCAACAGAGGACTTGAGGGATGCGCGTGGGTCTTAAGCAGAAAATTCAGAGAACAAACATCTTCTGAATTGGAAGAGAAAAGAGACGGTAAATAGATACTAAACATATACATTTATAGATTTTATCCAAATATGCAGTAAACATTATATGCACAGAAATAAATCTCATTACATTAACGCCTCTATAGCTGGATGTACACTGCCTGATGCCGTGCACCCAGATATTTGTCAAGTATAGCGAAGCGAGTCCAAGCCTACGATCCACACGTAGCGACCACATCGTCAAAATTGTACTAGAATCGGATTTGTTTTTATGCTTTAAGGTTATTGATAGCATCATTAAGTTTCTGGCATATTTCTATACACAACCGTTATTGACGATTGTACAAATGTTTAAATAGTAGGGATTTGACCATCCTTTGTTGAACGAACAGCGCACAATAGGAAAAAACTCTGCTAGCCCCTTGCTAGATGGACAATCATAAACAGAGCATTCTAATAACAGAGATGATGTAATCACCGCCAGAAAAAAAATTGGACATGCTCTGTTCCACAGATCAGCTTTTCTTTTAAGACCCCATCCAGAATTTCCCATCGGAGTTTTCACCACTTCTCGATGCACGTTCCTTCTTGGACAACTCCCAACAAACATTTCTTCTAAAGAGCATCAGTCGGGATCCCCAACGTGAATTTTTTTTTCCACTTTCCCAATGTAGTCCTTTAGTTTTGGACAAGTACACAACACATTTGCTTCTACAAGCTGCATCTTCGGGATCCCGCCAATGATTTTTTTCTACTTCCGTTGCAGTCCTTTGTTGCGACAAGTAATTGAGAAAGACACGCAATCAGTGGCCTTATTTAAGTCGCAAACATCTTTGGAATCAATAAAATTTTACCAAAATAATAGAAAACTAATTAAAAAATAAAAAAAAAAATCAGAAAATTATAATAAGAAAGTAAAAAAATCAATAAAAAAAAAAAAAAATAAATTCTATCCCGCTGGATTTGAACCCTGTGCCGTTTGACCTTTCCGCGCCCTAGTCATGGGCGCTCGGTCCCACTTCCATGAAGTTCTTTTGAGACAGTTCTTCGAAATTACGCGAGAATTTTTTAATTTCTTTTTTTTTTATTTTTAAATTGAGGAAAGAGATATATTTAATGAGCGAAAATATATGCCGAGAAATAAAAAAATCAAAAACGATTTTTAGAAAAATATTTTTATTAAACAAACAAAATCTCCGCCTTGCTGTAGATTTGGAACCTTGCCTCTTCTTCTTGTTTTTCTTCGTTTTATGCACTCAATAAAGAACATCTCGAGAACGCAATGTAGAATGCTGTATTTTCCTTAGTGTCGTATTACGATCCATATTCACAAAGCATGTTGAAGTTATGACCCTTTCGACACCTTTTATGTTCAATGGCGTTTGTGGCTGAAGGTGCTGTAAGGCTGTTCTGTTTAATGGGTGCCAGCAAGCACCAGCCGTTCAATTACCCTTGGTGGACGGCCAAACAAGTTTTTAAAATTGTAAAATCTAGGTAATAGGAAAACTAATAGTGTAATAAAACATATGGAATAATCCAGGAAAAAGGTGAAATCTGGTTGAAAAAAAAATTTTTTTTTTTGCTTCTTTTTGAAATTTCTTCATTCAAAATTAACTTTGCCAGGGCACAACTTCTAAGCAATGCAAAGGATCCCAAAAAGGGATGTACTTTCGCGTCCTGACTGACTGAAGCCCATCGTAAAATTCAATTGGAAAAATGATCCAAGGTGTTGCACGACTTCCGGATCACAGATTCGGGATCCAAACTACGTTTTTTTGGAAGGCTCTTTTTGCCCTGCGGCTAATGATATCATTAGCAAAGATATATTCCAAAACAACATGTCGCGCGTGCTTTTCTACTAGATTTTGACGTTCGTTTTGACATGACGAAATATGTTCAGTTTTTCCGACCGGAAATCAATCGCAAAGGTAGGTACAGAAAAACTAGTTTTGTGCGCAAGGTCTGGCTGATGGTATTGTTGTTCGTAGCGATTTTTTACCC
>PGFW01070651.1:9480-19559 GCA_003123925.1 Haematobia irritans | reverse complement strand
AAGGTTTTTTAGTTCTTAACACCTTTTTCTTGTAATACAAACAATGTAGAAGAAATTATACGATTTTATAAATTTTTAAAATTTTTTTACCTTTCGCCTGGACGGAGAATCGAACCGCGGACCATGCACTTTGTAAGCCAACACACTAACCACTGAGCTATGTACCTGTTATGGTCATCAATAGATAAATATCCATATAAGTTATATTTATATAGCATAGCTTGCGGCGCCCACGAACCGAATAAACAAAGTTTATTTAACAGAAACAAACATTTTAGTTTGGCACCGTGGAGCAGTGGTTGCTACGTCTGACTCTCATGCCAAGGGTCGTGGGTTCGATCCCTGCTTCGACCAAAGTTTTTTTTTTTTTTTTTTTTTTTACATACATTCTACATATGTTCGGAAGATTCCGAAAAAATTTTCAACATTACATTGTACTATATTAAATTTTGAACTGTAAAATGTGTTTTATTAAAGACCAAAAGTCAGAGAAAAGAACAGTGTTTGATATAAACGAAATGGACTCTGTTGTTGTTTCAAAAATAATTTTTTTATTGAAAAAATAAAAACTTTGTAACAAACGAATTTTTTTTGGTGATAAAAGTTTAAAATTTTCGAAGCAATTCAAAAAACTCTAACAAAAGAAAAACGTTTTCGGTACACGTTTTCCAAACGTTTTTTTTCTTTGCGTGTAGACTCAAAATTTAATTCGGCTAATGCACTAGGGTGGAACACAATGTTAGTAAAAAAATATGGGAAACATTTAAATCTGAAGCAATTTTAAGGAAACTTTGCAAAAGTTTATTTATGATTTATCGCTCGATATATATGTATTAGAAGTTTAGGAAAATTAGAGTCATTTGTACAACTTTTCGACTAAGCAGTGGCGATTTTACAAGGAAAATGTTGGTATTTTGACCATTTTTGTCGAAATCAGAAAACATATATATGGGAGCTATATCTAAATCTGAACCGATTTCAATCAAATTTGGCACACATGACTATATTACTAATTGTACTCCTAGTGCAAAATTTCAACCAAATTGGCCAAAACTCTGGCTTCTGGGGCCATATAAGTCCATATCTTGCGAAAAATATATATGGAAGCTATATCTAAATCTGAACCGATTTCAATCAAATTTGGCACACATGACTATACTACCAATTGTACTCCTTGTGCAAAATTTCAAGCTAATCGGGATAAAACTCTGGCTTCTGGGTCCATATAAGTGCATATCGGGCGAAAGATATATATGGGAGCTATATCTAAATCTGAATCGATTTCAACCAAATTTGGCACGCATAGCTACAATGCTAAATCTACTCCCTGTGCAAAATTTCAACTAAATCGGAGCAAAAAATTGCCTCTGTGGTCATATGAGTGTAAATCGGGCGAAAGCTATATATAGGGAGCTATATCTAAATCTGAACCGATTTCAACCAAATTTGGCACGCATAGCTACCAATGCTAATTTCTACTCTCTGCTGCCAAAATGTCAACTAAATCGGAGCAAAAAATTGGCCTCTGTGGTCATATGAGTGTAAATCGGCCGAAAACTGTATATTGGAGCTATATCTAAATCTGAATCCGATTTCAACCAAATTTGGCACGCATAGCTACAATGCTAATTCTACTCCCTGTGCAAAATTTCAACCAAATTGGGGTAAAACTCTGGCTTCTGGGACCGTATTAGTCCATCTATCGGCGAAAGAAGTATATGTATATGGAGCTATATCTAAATCTGAACCGATTTCAATAAAATCTGGCACACTTGACTGTAGTACTAATTGTTCTTCTTGTGCAAAATTTTAAGCAAATTAGGGTAAAACTCTGGCTTCTGGGGCTATATAAGTCCATATCGGGCGAAATATATATATGGGAGCTATATCTAAATCTGAACCGATTTCTTCCAAAATCAATAGGGATCTATTCTGTGCCAAAAAACATACTTTGCCAAATTTGAAGTCGATTGGACTAAAACTGCGACCTAGACTTTGATTACAAAAAGTGTTTCACGGACAGACGGACATGGGCTATATGCGACTCAGGAGCCCACCTGAGTATTTTAGCACAAGACACCATGTGTCTATCTCGTCTCCTTCTGGGTGTTGCAAACATATGCACTAACTTTATAATACCCTGTTCCACAGTGTGGAGCAGGGTATAAAAATTTAACTGAATTGAATTCATATATGGAATGATTTCATTGAACTTTTTTCATTCATTTGGACAAATCTTACATATTTGTGGTAAACCTTTTACTTCAAAATTAGAACTGCTTACCTTCGTTTTTAAATACAATGTTATTTATTTACGTTGGCAATTTTTTCTTCAATAAAAGACATGTTTTATTAATATATTAAAAGTTATTTATTAAGAATCAACAGCATCGACTGGCCTTGAAATATTAGTTTATTCACCCAGAAAAAAGTGCCTTCGAAACTAAAGGAAAAAATGTTAATAAATTTAGTTTAGCCATTTTATTTCCATTAAGTTAAATTTTTGTGTGAAATAATAAAATTTACTTGTTTCAGTAAAAAAAAATCCTAAACTGAAAGCAGTTTGGAATAGTTGTCTTCGCGGTGTATAAAAAATTTTACTAAATTTGAGGAAACTTGGTTTTAGTTCAGTGTTGCCAGGTTGGGGGTTTTCCCTCCAAATTTAGCGGTTTTTTACACGTTTAGGGGGATTTTTAGGGGTAACATTTATTTGGGGGGATTTTTGGGGGTAAAAAAAAATATCTTAGATCTTATAAAGTGGAGCAATTCTCAACAAAATTTGGAACAATTCTGGCATGAATTTTGAGAAAAAAAATAATCGAAGTCAACCCAAATTCTTAAATACAAGCAAGTATGCAATGACATTCTTTTTTAAACGCATCTGTTGAAGGGGCATTTTTAATATTTGATACAATTAAAAATAAAGTTAGGTTAGGTGGCAGCCGACTGTATCAGGCTCACTTAGATCACTTTAGGGTCTAGACTCACTTAGGACCTCCTTTTTATAGCCAGTACGAACGCGTTCCACATTGCAGTGCAACCACTTAGGGAAGCTTTGAAACCCTCAGAAATGTACCAGATTACAGTGTTACTTGTTCTGTCACAGTATCGAACCGAATTTTGTGACAAGTGGTGTAATGAATTTATCTAATGATTTTTATTTACTTCAAAAGAACATTTTTATCATAAAAAACTTATTTTGTCTAAAATTTTGTTCCTCAGAAAAAATCTTCTTTCAGTTTATATATTTGTATTAAATTTAATTTTTAAAGTGTATCACTACAGGATTTTTTAACGAAATGGTGGGTCTCTTTTTGTACTATTTACATACTCAAAATTTTTGGGGGTTTTTGAAAAAAGTCTAGACCAATTTAGGGTTTTTTTTCTTAAGATTTGGGGGGGAAGAACCATAAATTACCTGGCAACACTGTTTTAGTTCGGTTTTTGTTTATTTTTACGAATGCCTTGTTATCAGTGAATATAATTTTCTTGTTCAGTAGTAAATTCTTATATCCCGCGAAGAAAACAGTATTAGTAAAATTGCATGCCTCATTCTAGTTAATGAATTCTTAATTCTTAACTGCTTTAAGTTTTTTACTGAAACAAGTAGCTGAAACAATTTTATTATTCCACACAAAAATTTAACTTAATGGAAATAAAATGGCTAAACTAAATTTATGAACATTTTTTCCTTTAGTTTCCAAGGCACTTTTTTCTGGGTATACTAATTCTTGTTGTGTTTTTAACATATTAAAACAAACGGAATTTCAAATTTTTTGTGCAGTGCATATTTTCCAAAACGAGGCCATGTAGTTATTTTTAATGAGAAGTTCAAATTGAAATTCTATTGTAGCGAGAATATCTATATTTTAAAAAATTGCAAATCGCAATGTTGATAACTAAATACAAAACGTCTAAATAATCGATATGTAGAATCATTCAATCATCTACTATCTTTGTATGAATCCGTGTGTTTATTCTCTATATAGTGCTTGTACACAGTGTTTGTGTGTACGAACGTGCGCAAGCATTAACAATCAGTAGCAAGTGTTAGTGTATGCGCTCGCATATTTGCTCAACAACACCAATTAACTATGACCCCTAACTGATAGCACACGTTTTAATAAATATAACAAACAAAATAGCCATCGTCTTATTTGTTTTCCCTTCTAGTTGCTACCACCCTTCGCCTTTTAATTCTGCCTGCTATTCGTTGTTGTTGTTGCTTCGCTGTGGTCTGGTAAATCACATTACTTAGGACAAACTTGATGATGACGATAGCTGGGCGACAAGCTACATACCACCATGAGTTGTTGGTGAGTTTGTTGGGTATATAACAAGTATTTACGTAGCTCCTCAAGAGCAACAGGAATAATGTGTTACTTGTTGTAGTTATATACAAATAACGGACACAAGCAACCGCTAACACAACATGATACCATACATACGCACACAGTGGTTTCAAACAATCAGGACCTATACCAGCAATTACAACGACGAAAAAATTAAGCCCAGGTGAAAGTAAAGAACGAATATATGTATGTATTAATGGGTATACAATAATTGCTTAGGCAATTCATTGGGTTAACACAAGATATTTGTATGTAAACCTATGTAAGACATGTAGACATAGAATAATATTTAATTCAAAGCTTCCGGGACCGGTATTAAGTTCTTTCACTGTGATAGGTTACACAAAAGTATTTCGTCACATATTTGTTTTAACCGGACCACAACAGAAACGAATAGTGGTTTTCGATTATAATACAAAAAGTAATTCATAAAATTCGTATCTTCGAATAAAGAAAATATCATTGGGCTGGGTACACATAAAAATTTTTTTTCTGCATTCAATCACGAAATTAATTTGATCCAATAATTTTTTTTAATTGAAATTCTTCAATCCACAGAAATGATTAGTATTCAATTTAAAAAATTATTGAAGATTCAATTATAAAAAGTTAATCGGATCCAAATTAACAAATTAATTGATACTATTATTTGGTGATTGATTTTTGTTTCAATTACAAAATTTGTTGAATCAATTAAATTTTTAATTGAATATATTTTAAAACTCAATTAAAATTTTCGTGAAATTTTTTTGTGTGTAGGTTAGGTATATTGGCCGCCCTATATTTAAGGCTCACTCAGGCTATTCAGTCCATTGTGATACCACAGTGGCGAACTTCTACCTTATCACTGAGTGCTGCCCGATTCTATGTTAAGGTGGGTATTAAGTTTCGAGTTTAGCGCTAAATGCGCAATTCTTTTCACGATTACTTTTCTTAATTAAAATCACAACTTCAAGAAAATAACAAACTTTGTGAAAAATTTGCTTTGGGCTATTCCCATCAATTTATAAATAAAATTTCAACAAATATGGTATAATTTTTTCCTTTTTATTACCAACTTGCGCACACGTAGAACAGGTTATTAATTTTAAGTTCGATGCATACACCGAAAGAATTCTCTTTCGTAATTTTTACGAGGATATTCTTTCATTAACATTCTTCCTGAATTCTTAATTTTAAAATAACGAAATTTCACTTCATTTTTCGTTAAATTTTACCGGAAGAACATTTTACGAATATACGAAACTTCTACCAAAATTCTACATATAACTTTTCTTCATTACAAGATGTTGCGTTACTTTTTAACGAACTTTCTTCATTATTTCATGAATTTTGAGAAGAAGTTTTTACGAATATTTTCGAAAACATTCTGCGTTTAAATTTCTTCATAAACATGTACGAAACACTTTTCTTTGAAGAACAACGGAAGAAGTTTCATGTGAAGTTGTAAAATTTCGGAGCGGCCGTTCCGATAACATTGCTTTATAATTTGTCTTGAGTGTTTCCTATTGCTTTGGAGAGTTTCGTATTTTAATGCTATTGCAGGAATCTATGGACTACATTCATCATTGGGTGATAATGCCGCTCTATGAAATAAAAATGTGAAAGCCAAATTAAAACTTAAAACAATTATTCAAAAATTAAGATGAACAGTAGTTGATTTTCATTTTTCACACTTGCAACTACAACCAAGCGATGCACTTGTCCGACTATTAATTTTTTTTTTACAAGTTCGAAGCGATTTTTCAGGAACAAAAAGTACTAAGTTTTTCATAAAAAGTATTAACATTTTTCATTTAAAACCCTACGAAAATTTTTCATAAAAAGTACGAGAACATTTTTCATAAAAAGAACGACAATTGTTTCAATAAAAAGTACGAAGCTATTTTCATAAAAAGACGAAGATTCTTCATAAAAAAGTACGATATTTTTCTTTAAAAACTACTGAAGAATTTTTGGAAAACTTTTTCTTCGAAAAAAGTTAATCGAAAATATTTTCGTTCCCTTTTATTGAAAAGGTTCTTTGGTTGTAAAAACAATGACCAAATTCGTACTTTTAACGAAATTTCGTCTCTTTTACGGAAGAA
Organism: Haematobia irritans; assembly: GCA_003123925.1. NCBI lineage: Eukaryota > Metazoa > Arthropoda > Insecta > Diptera > Muscidae > Haematobia > Haematobia irritans. Next base: position 13,120 of record PGFW01070651.1, on the reverse strand, counting down.
AATCTTTTCGGTATGTTTTGCAAGACCCAGAAGAGACGAATAGGAACATGGTGTCTTTGGCAATAATGGACTGCTCTCCTTATCACTGAGTGCTTGCCCAATTCCAGTGTTAAGCTCAATGACAAGGACAACTGCCTTTCTTATTAAGCCGAGTCCTGAACGGCGATTCACCACATGCAGTGAATACTCAACTTAGATAGAAAGCTTTGAAACTCCTCGCCAAACATACTGAGTCCCACATTACTGATGTGGGATAATCCACCGCTGAACAACCTTTTGGGTGTCTCGGTCTCAGAGAAACAAGGAAAATCGAACCTCAACGACGACTTGTGTATAGTCAAGGCGGGCATGCGTAACCATTTGCAGCCACTGGTGGCCTCCCAAAACATCATAAGGTCAAGTCATTACGGACGCATTTTAAAGTCCAATCGTCCTTCAAATTGGCACAAGCTTCCGTTTTGGGTCAGAATAGACACCCTAATTGATTTTGGGTCAGATTATACATAATAGCTCACCATATATATTTTTCGCCCATATCGAATACGCGCCGACTTGAATCACAAAGGACCGCAGAGAGGCCCCCAGATGTATTTAGCCCAATTTGGCGCTTTGAAATTTGCACCAGGAGAACGATATAGAATACGTGATAATCAGGGTGTGCCAAAATTTGATTGAACTCGGTTCAGATTTAGATATAAGCTCCCATTAATATTCTTTCGTCCCGATATTCACTTATAGGACCCAGTGAAGACCAGAGTTTTACCCCTAATTGCTGAAAATTGTTGCACTAGGAGTACAACTTAGTAGTGTAAGTCAAGTGTGCTAAATTGTTATTGAAATAGGTTCAGATTTACATATACGCTCCCATATATATCTTTCTCCCGATTTTCCGTCATTGACCACAGGAGTTCAAATTTGTAGTCCGATTCTGAACGAATTTTGCACAAGGGATAAGCTGAATTTAAACATACTAAAGTATGCCATGTCAAATTGGTTGAAACGGTTCAGCTTCCATACTATATGCTTTTCCATTTGGCAAAAATGACCAAAATTACCGCACATTTCCTTATAAAGATTGCCACTGCCCTAAGTTCAAAAACTTGTAAATGATGACTCAAAGTATTCCTTTATTTCTAAACCTATCTATCGACCGATAAATCATAAAATACACTTTGCGAAGGTTGTCTTCAAAATTGGTTCAGATTAAAATAACATTAGTGTACCTCCCAGAGCATTAGCTGACTTACATTTCTAAAGTCTATGATATTATAAAATTTTGTTCCAGATGGAGTGACATTTAAATGTATGATATTTGGGACAAAAACCTTTATATATAGGACCCAACACATTTGACGGATTTGATATAGTATCGAAAATGTGGATTTACAAAGTGGTGCAGGGTATAATATAGTCGGTCCCGCCCTACTTTAGACTTTCCTTACTTGTTTTTTACTGATTTAGTTTTCACTTTAGCGATTTTAGCAGCTAAACTCGAACTTAATACTCACCTTTAAGCTCAATGACAAGGGACCTCCTTTTTATAGCCGAGTCCGAACGGCGTTCCACATTGCAGTGAAACCACTTAGAGAAGCTTTGAAACACTCAGAAATGTCACCAGCATTACTGAGTTGGGATAATCCACCACTGAAAAACTTTTTGGTGTTTGGTCGAAACTGGGTTTGAACCCGCGACGCTTTGTATGCAAGGCTGGCATGCTAACCATTGCACCATGGTGGGCTGGGCAAATTTTCTTAATTTTTTTTTAAGTAAACTAAAAGTTTAAACATTGCAATAAACATACCCAGCAAAACCTGGGAAGGTAGTTGAGATGAAAAACTAATTACCAAGATTTGTGTCATATCCTCAGCATTACCGCAAGGTTGACAATAATGACTTACCATCACTGGATAGTTTCGGGTACCATACATCAGATATTTATGAGTACTACAAAATTTCGATTTAATAGTAACTTCTTACCAATTTTGTACTAGGTTACCTCCAGATTATTTGGTAATGAAAGGTTTTGATGGGATAAGTTAATTTTAGCATTTAACTTAGAGGGTTTTTTTCTGTGAATTCAAGCAACTATACCTATATATCTTACCAACTATATATCTTACCATTGGCAACTCTATAACTTACCCAAAAACTGAAAAAAAAAATCCTTGGTTCTTTGTGTAATGTAATTTTTATTAATTTTTTTATTTTCTTCGTCTTAATTTTTTTGCTAGTGGTTGGCTTTTGGTCTATTATACTCAAAATTCTTGTCGGCAATATCCATTTAGTTGATTATCTTAATAGGATTTAAAAACATGTCATATTTGTTTACCATTATCTTCCATATGTATTTATCAATCAGTTTTATTTGATTAGTAAGGTTTTATTTTATTGGAGATACTATTTTTCGTTTCCTTAATAAATATGCGCAAAGTGTAACATTGAAATATTTGGGTTGTATTTTATTTGTAATAAATTTTCTTGATTCCGTTTAATATTGACCTTATATGTATATATTTTAAATTTTAAACCTTTTTTAGTGTTTCTCGTTAAAAATAGAAATAATATGTTAATGAGTCTAGAAGGATTACGAGAGTCGTTCTATTTGTTTTTTGTTTTGTTTCGGTTTTCATAAGATTATAAAACTTTTATTTTTTTTATATTTCAATATGTTGTTTCAAATTTGGTATGGAAATCCTTTTACTGCGTCAATCAATATAGACGCACCACATAAGAAAAATATAAAAGAAAACAATATGTTCTTTTAAATGGGAGTTTTAGAAAATATCATACTTTATGCACAGAAAAAGAGGTTTTTTCTTCAATTACGAATTTAATTGATCCAATAAAATTTTAATTGAAAATTCTTCAATCAAAGAAACGATAGTTTTAATAACCAACGTATAAGAGACAGTTAAAAATGTTATTAATGCAATTAATTTTTGTGATTGATTTTGATTTTAATTAAAAGTTAATTGAATTAATTAAATTTTGAATATTTTTAAAAATTCAAGTCAAATTTTTATATTCTTTTCTGTGTGTGTACATAAAATAGATTTTGGTGAAATCAAATCCAAACAACTAAGTTATTCAGGTATAACAATATACATGGTTTTTTAATACTCCATAGTTCAAGCAGATCATCTTCATACATTTGAAAAACTGGCATCAGATATTGATATACAAACAAAGATAACACCCGTAAGATCCTATTTGGAAACATGCAAATGGAAAGTCCTACCCCACTCGCCGTATAGCCCACCCACTGATTACCAATGGATCCGATCAATGACGTTAGTCAGCATTTTCGCTCTTATGAGGAAGCCACAAATTAGGACGATTTTCAAACATTTGAAAAAATCCCCAATTATTAAATAATTATTAATATTAATTAAAGCCAAGCATATATTTTTTCTGCATAAGTAGTGTGCAGCATATAACAGGTTGGCTGATAAGTCCCCGGTACTATAATATTTTTATTTTGGCGGAGGGGATGGATTTTTTATATATATCCAAAATTACTATATATATATATATATATATATATATATATATATAGTATATATATATATTATATATATATATATATATATAATAATATATTTATTATTGTAAAATTATTTTAAAAACAACTTTAAAATAA
>PGFW01070606.1:0-11211 GCA_003123925.1 Haematobia irritans | reverse complement strand
ATTATAATTATAACCGCATTCTAATGTGCGATGGCTGACGCCCCTGCTGTCCACGGTCGATGAGCGGGAGCTACCAATAAAGCCGTTACGGCGCCCTCATCCAATCGAAGCTCTTTTTCAGTAAGATACATTTAGTCACATTCGTGCAGCGAAGCTAGAATTGGTCTTTCCATTCTTAAAACATTTTTTTTTTTTTTTGTGGATCGTGATGCTATAAGCTAATTTATTGAATATGTGCTTTGCATCCGTTCGCGATATGTTCAGCTCAGAAGCAAAGTTTTTCACCACTGGCGAAAGTGGATTTGCGATCCAATCTGCCTTCAAATTTTTGGAATATTTCTTGGTGTTATAATCAATTTTTTCGCAATTTACTTTTTGTTGCGATCCCATCACCCAAGTATCACAGTACGAGCATTATACGAAGAAATAAAAGATAAATTCGCATTGCGAATTTCGCAATTTATGTTGCTTATGCTTTCTTTCTAACTTGTTCTTTTCCATCCAATTATAAAGGCAACAGTATACTATCAACGTTTGAACTCACCATGTATAACTTTATTTGTAGATGCAAATAGATGCATTTTTAGCTTGTAACAGAAAATGAAAATCTGAAAAGCTGTTTCAGACGAGCGATTAGAAATGATAAAAGTTGGTTGCAATACATATCAGGTCACACTGTGTATGGTGGAGCCATTAAGTCTTCTAAGTATGGTTAATACGCCATATTGTAAAATCGTAGGGTATTTTGATAAAATAACCACCGCGGTACAAACATGCCAAATGTACATTCTTCATTCGACCCAAAAATTAATGAATTCAAAGTCTTTAGAATTTGCTTCAATTCTCAACTCACTCCTTTGCTGTGTTACATATTCTCACCATCATCAATTGAATGATACTCTTAACCTTCGCTAGCAAATGTGAGTCATTGTTCACACCAGGTATTTGTAGTAAATTATTAAATTGATTTTATCCTCATGTCGTGATACATTGTATACCATTGTGGTAAATCCATGACTGCTAATCATATATGAACCTTCCTTATTCGACATTGGTAATTGTGTTTATGATTTTAATCAAATCAAACAAATCTATTTCCGAATCCATGAGGGCGTAGCTTTATCAAGGCTCGCCCTATGTCTTACTGTGTTTAACATCTATTTTATATAAACAGACAAAAGCAAACAAAAAGTCAAAACTAAAACAACTACAAAGAATGTATTACTCCATTTAGTGGGCATAGAAACGCGCGCGAGAATTTCCAAGATAATCCAAACCCGCCAAACGCCTATTCCATGTTGGCTACAATTTGACATTGACCATTATAAACAACTGACACATTAATGCCAATCATCCTAAAACAAAAAGACGACCCAGATAAAAGAAACATACATCGTTGTATTATTATTAATAATTATTTGAGTATATCTTTTGCAGCACAGTGGCTAGAAGGGGGTACAGATAACTAAGACTATGAATATCTGGTGTCGATATTATGACCCTATGTGTGCAGAAATGGAATTTTAACCTTTAAACCAATGAAATTGTTTTTTGCCGTGCATTTTTTGTAGGCGATATTATAATTAATTGGTATATATTCGCTAGGAATGAACTTCAGACTCCTAAATAAATTCAAATGTGCTTGAATGTGAAACCAAAAAATAAGAAGGAAGAAATATGTACTGTCCATTCGAAAGAATGTGCCACTACGACGGTTATTCTGATTAGATGAAATACATGATTATACACAGAAAAAAAGTCTGTTGTAAACTGATGCTAAATATGAACATAATATTTTATTGCCAAACGAGTTTTATTTTTTGTTTTAGTTCATTTTTTTAAAATTTTGTAGAAATGAAATTTACGTAAATCGTAAATTAAAAACCCCAAAAATAATTTGGAAAATTTGTCGTTAGTTAATCAATCTGCAAAAATTTGGAATACAATGTTAGTTCAATTTTTCGGCACGAGATAGTTAATTTTTCCCATAATATAGTTAACTTTTTTTCTGTGTACTAAAGTTTTACAGAAAAATAGAATTGTGGTGTCATTTTAATAAAGGGGGCTCCAAATGGCAAACTCAGCGGTGTCTATCTAGACACAGATTAATAGCAATTGGGCCGATCGTGAGGCTTAGCATTGAGGGTCCTTAAGGAACATTTGATCGGAGAATAAGTGCAATATTATTCATGATATGCTACGGGTAGCAACGGTCTCGTCATGGGAACCAGCGGTGATACAATGGTTTGACATGCCCGCCTTGACAAATAAAAAAGTTCGCAACCAAACAATAAAAAAGTTTTTTCAGCTGTACACTCATTAAAAAGAGAACCCTCTATTTTCACTTTATTGTTAGTTCAGCACGTATAAAAAATATTGTCGTGAGAACCAGAAGAATTTCATGTCCTTAAAATACACAAATGCGAAATTTTGCTTTCTATAATATAAGAGTTTTTTTTCCTGTGCAAAAGCTCGATAAACTTTTCAATGAAGTCGTATTGTCCCTTATAATTAAGTGATTCGTCTTAACAATGGCAGTTAGTATTCTTTACTATATAACTCAAATATTATAAACAATCTATTTATAAAAAATATTTTTTTACAATATATGTATTTAATGATTAGAATATATGAAATAAATATTAATGTGACGTTGACCGTAGTCAGTCAGTCCAGATCCCTTTTAAATTAGTCTTTAAAATTAATTATGGAATGCATTAGATTTGTTTCTTTTTTTTCAGAAGTTAAATTTCAGCTTGGGCCACTGTACTGCACGTTTCTCTTTATACCCCCGTTTAGGCCCCAACACTCTTTAATGGTACGTACATAAAACTTTTTCGAAGAATATCCGTAGAGAGGTTGTGTTAAAGAAAAGAACATTTGCTTCGTATGAATTTGGCTACGCAAAGTAGACCTTGATTTTTTGATTTAGAACACACCTACTAGTGCAAATCAAATAATGTCTGATGCAATTAACGAACAACCCAGAACATGACGATAACATTGTAGTGCCCAAAATATTTGGCGGCTGGAATTTGTGTTTCTTAAAAATGAGCATAAATTTGCAAATAAAAAATTTTATATTAAAGCCTGATCGATGGTAAGATGTGATTTCGTCTTGTAAGGAATACTTGGTAAGTAAAAAATCTTTAAAACCGACTTTTTCAACTAGGAAGAAGAAGAATTTAAAATTTATAGTGTTTGGACTTATCGATCTTGAAATGTATTAAAAATTAAACAAACATTTAATAACTAGGACGACATATATAACTAGGCCAATGATTTTTATTTGGCCTATAAATATATTAGGTTAGGCTTTTGCCTGTCATGAGGATCTTCGGCATGAAATCGTTCCTGCCAATTCGAACCTCTAAGACAAAACAAAATTGTTTGCATTTTCTTTTGACATTTCAGCAGTATGTGGTTTGCCAGAATTGTTAGCAAAATTTTGTGATAAACGTGTCTCTTTGTAATATTCCTGCACTTAAAATTTTTATTTAATTCACCAACTTTTTCTCTTGTGTAATGCAAGTAATGTGGAAGAAAATATTAAATTTTTTATAATACACACAAGATGATTAAAGTAACTTTTATTAAAGAATAAAAAAAAACAATTAAGTTGCTTGCTGTCTGTACAATAGGATACCAATTTTTTCGGCAGAATGTTTATACTTAGTATACTTTTATACTTTTAGTATAAATTCATGTAAATCTTTCAAGTAAAGGTCTTGCGTCTCCTACTTTTAAAGCGGGGTTTTTTTAGATTGTTAGTCACAAGAAAGTCATTTTAAATTATCGCACCAAATCTTTTCTATTATCACAAAATCTTTTCGTCTTCAGTAAATGAGGTTCCATATTCTCTTTGATTCATTTACCCCCTTAAATGGCGCACTGCACTCTGTATGATAAAAACAGAAGAAAAATTCTTAGTCTTAAAGCCTTTGACGGCGCAATTCTATGAAATCCCGAGCTTTGTGTATTTAATAAGCGATATTTCTAAAATATGTACTTCTGTAGTCAATAAGTAAAAATGTTTTGAGCAAAAATTAAAAAAAACTACAAATTGGAAATTAAATAATATTTACCAGAGATGTAAGTAACGTTAGTAAAAATAGTGTGTAAACATATCTTTTAATTCTCCAACTCAGATCAATTGTTTTATTTGTAAATAAAAACTTAGTTTAATTTCGCATAAAATTTTTTAAAGATACAACATATATTTGTTTTAAAAAAAAAAAAAAAACATAAAATTTAAAAAAAAAATGTGCGTATGCGATGTTCTTTATTTATGCCATTTTGCCTAATTATATACATTTCGGAGGAAGGTAGGTGACCTTGTGCATTTAAGGCTTAAAATTTCTTCAACGACATAAATTTACCTATAATATGTAATACAAAAACTACTAAAGATTATAAATTGAAGAAAAAACATTAACAATGGAAATCAAAATACGTGGCAAGCTCGATATATAAAAACAAACGCGAAAGAAGTGGTGACAATGAATTTGATAGTCATTTTGCTAAACAACATTTCTTTTATGGCTTAGACGACCTGGTTAATTTCCAATAAAGCTTTTTGTACATAAAACGCAATTTTGCCAAAATGTGAATACAGAATGACTGTAAACGTTCTCCTTTCATGCGGCAGTCATGTATTATTCGTAATATTGACAATGACTTTCTTTATACGAAATATTCATTCAAAATTATACAAATATTCATTCACGATTGCATGTTTTATTGTCAGGGGGGGGGGGGGGGGGGGGGGGGGGGGGGGGGAAACCTAATTTCATTTAATCAACAACTATTAACCATCAAATACCCAAGATCTTGAAATTGTTGTTTGGGAACTAAGTTGGAATTTCGTAGACAAACAAAGGAGTATGCGAATCGTTTTAATCTCGCTTAAAATCGACAGAAAAATAATAATAATAATATTATGGTAATATTTTCAAAATTATTTCCGTCCCTAACTTTAAATTCTAAAGTTTTAAATTTCCACGCGGCAACCCAGGCAAAGTCACAGGGAAACGGAAATGGTTCTACAGGAGATCATTCTTTGATAGGATCAACAGTATAAATGGTCGACTGCCATATTTTAGCCTCAAGTAGACTATACCACAAGGTGGAGGACTTTCTATTTCAGCCAATATCGGTTTTTGGCCGAATCTGGGAATTGAGCCTGATGATCTTGTATGGGAAGGCAATGAATAGAACATTTACCAAATGGTGGGTCTCAAGATCAACAATGATCATGCATGGTCAATAATTTTCACGTTTAAAACGGCAAGCGCACATTTCAAAACTATGCTACCAGGCTTAAGTTATTTTATATGGCATATTCTCGGATTGTGAAATGTTTGACAAAATTTTTTCTACAGAAAATAAAATTTGATAAAATTTTCTGTAAGATAATAAAATTTTGACAAAATTTTCCATAGAAATAAATTGGACAAAATTTTCAAATAGAAAATAAATAAAAGGCACACATTTTATATAGAAGCTTGGTAAAAATTTCTATAGAAATAAAAATTTTATTGTAAAGATGATCTATATGAAAAATTTTCACAAAAATTTTCTATAAGAAAATAAAATTAAAAAAATGTTTTTCATTGGGTACATTTTTGGTAACATTTTCTTCAAATTTTGGTAGATTAATTGTGTTGGCACAACTGGCAACCGTGCTCCGATCCATAATTTATTTTACTAATACTTAAACTTTGTTGTGGTATGATTCTTTCATAAGCCGGTAAGCTTTTAGTTATAGTGCTTCGTAATTTTATTTATTATACCCACACGCATATGATGGGGGGTATATTAACTTTGTCAATTCCGTTTGTAACACATCGAAATCATTGCTCTAAAGACCCCATAAAGATTATATATTGCTGGTCGTGGTGAAAATTCTGGAGTCGATGCTGAGCATGTCCGTCCGTCGTCCGTCGCGTCCGTCTGTTGAAAAATCAACGATAACTTCGAACGAAACAAGCTATCGACTGAAACTTGGGCACAAGTAGTTCCTTAATTGATGTAGGTCGATTGGTATTGGCAAATGGGGCCATATCGGTCCAACTTTTACAGTATAGCCCCTATACGGACCAAAATTTGGCTTTGCGTAGGACGCCGCCTCTAAGAGAAGCAAAATTTCATCCGATCCGGCTTGAAATTTTGGTACATGGTGTCTAGTATGTGGTAATCTAACAACCATGCAAAAACTGGTCAACATCGTCGCATAATTATAATATAGCGCCCCCAATATAAACCGATCCCCGATTTGCTTGCGAAGGCCTCTAAGAGAAGCAAATTTCATCCGATCCGGCCTGAAATTTGGTACATGTGTTAGTAATATGGTCTCTACAAAATTGCAAAAATTGGTCCACATCGGGTCCATAATTATATACTTAGCCCCATATAAAGCCGATCCTCCGATTTGGCTTGCGATGTTAAACATTTTTTAGTACTTTCAATGTAATTGTTAATAATTCAGTTCTCAGTTTATCCCAATTTTTAGCATAAGATTTTTGTTTATTTATTTTAAAGTTAATATTTATGGTGTCAAGAAATTCTTTAGAAAATTTGTTACATTCTTAAAAATTTGTAAAAAGAATGGTTGTCAATGCAGTTGTTTTCAGAAAATACATCGATAATTTATTACTACATATGTACCAATTAACATTGGGTATAAAAACATTATTCAAAAAATACATAGAAATACCGGACAAAAGAACTAATAAAATTATTCAACTAGTTTAATTTAATTGTCACAAAGGAAAATAAGCGAAAGAATTGACCGAAATTTGAACCTGTGAATCGTGCACAAAACAAGGTAGTTGAAGCAATCTACAGGTAGACCAAAAGAGATTTCAAGAATAGGCGGCAGAAAAATATTGAAAGCCGTTCCAGGTAATCCTTACACCAGCAAAAGATAGATAGCTCTCGACCTAAAAGCAACCGATGAGTTGAGGTTTTATATGGAACCGTTCGAAAATTACTAATTGAAAACAAATATTCATCGAATGTCGCCAGAAAAATCCGATACTATCACAAATAAATATTGAGAATAATATTACATTTGCGAACAAGCAAAAATCTTGCTGATTGAATGGGCCGATCAAAATGCGAAGAAATTACTCTGATTGTCTACAAAGCAAAGAAAAAAATGTTTGGGAAAACGTTGTACGCGCGAATCGTGTTTTCTTTTGCCTGAGTTTTTTGAATTTAATTCGCTTCCAAAATTTCTATACGCTTTTATACACAGTGGATTTTGTACACACAAAAAAATTTTTTTTTTTGATCATAGTCACAGAAATTAATTGAATCCAATTATTGTTTAAATTGAAAATGTCCTTCAATCACAGAAATGAGTAAGTATCAATTAAAAAATTAATTGAAGTCAAATTAAAAATTAATTGAACGCAATTTAAAAATTAATTGATACACTTATTTTTGTGATTGATTTTTGTTTCAGATTAAATAAATTGTAATCAGGTATTAATTTTTAAATTGAAATTTTTTAAAACTCTGTCGTCAATTAAAATTTTAATTGGCTGAAAAATTTTCGGTGAAACTTTTTTGCTGTGTAAACGATGGTGTTATATATAGTCACCCTAATACTTACGCAATAGATTGTTCCATATCGTTTTCATTATTATATATAGGCAAAAGGAATGCACAAACCTATCGAAGTAATCGATGTTCTAGTGAAGGCATATACACTTCCACGAAATACTGTCGAAATACTTCGATTAATGATAAACAAAACCACTGTATAATGCGATTACAGTGTCAAGCATGTCAGCAGCCATCACATTCAAAAGAAATCGTTTTGCCAGTTCTTTTCAAATATTTTGGTTTGGTTTCAAAGCATTGTTTGGTGCTTTCCTTTACTGGGTTCCTATTGTTTGGTTCAACAATGTGCAAGGTTATTTATTTCACATCGTTAGAGAGTGGACAAATGAGTACTACTCCGAATTGTTGTGGCCGTGTGCCTTGAAGTATAAGCTTGTGTATTCGTTGGCAGAGGTTTGACATACTGCCCTGCCCAATAGATAATGCCCGATCCGCAGCATTTACTTCTAAACCAATGTTGACGGAGCAAATTCATTCCATCCGGTGAAATTTGAATACATATTTTTGTTCGAAAATAAAATGTTTTATATCTTATTATTTCCAGTTACTACTTCCTACAAAAAAGGAGAATTTACTCACATGATGAGCTTCTGGTAGTAGAACCTAACACGAAAATTAAAACTTTTAAAAATATTAAATTATTATAAAATTTTTGTCAAATTTATTTTCTATACGAATAATTTAATTTCTATGGAAAATTTGTCAAAATTTTAAACTTTCTTAATAGAAATCTAATTTCTATTAGAAAATTTTGTCAAAATTTTATTCCTTTAGGAAAAATTTATTCAAAATTTAATTTTCTAGTAGAAAATTTTTGTCCAAAATTTTATTTCATATAGAGATAATCGTTGTCAAAATTTTATTTTACTTATAGAAAATTTTGAGTCAAAATTTTATTTATAAAACATTGTCAAAAATTTTATTTCTCATATTAAAAATTTAACAAAAATTTTATTTCTTTAGAAAATTTTGTCCAAAAATTTCTTTTTTTCCTTAGAAAATAATATTATACGAGAAATTAAAACTTTTGAAAAAATATTTTATATTATTAAAAAATTTTGTCAGAAATTTTTATTTCTATAGATTGAGAAAAAAAAAATTTTTGTCATAAATTTTTATTTTCTACAAAATTTACATTTCTATTAGGAAATTTGAATAATATTTTATTTCTTAGAAAATTTTTGTCAAAGATTTTATTGTCAAAATTTTATTGTCAAGATATTTTTACTGTCTTCTAGTAAATAACGAATTATTGTCTATAGGAACATTTGTTGTAAAAATGTTATTTTATAGAAATAATATTCAAAGGAAGATATAGTACCTCAGCAAATAGTACAGAAAACACCAAGTATTCCTCCAATCTTCCAGACAGTAGAAAATCTACACATCTTTTGAAGAAGAATTCTAGCCAACCTGTGGTAACCGTGAACTGTACCCAAGAAAAATTAATCTTAAAACTATTAAGTGTTTGTTTTATTTTTGGTGCGACCTTTGAGTCTAGAATTGATAAATTAATGGCTTCTTGTCAACGCGTCGAGGTCCTTTTTAAAATAATTTTATTTTTTTATTTCCAATATTTCGCGATTACGGATATTGAATCAGGAATAATATCAGGGGCTACAATAATTTAGTCAGAAATTACATGTTCATAAAATATTACAATAATTTAATAATTTAAAATAAGTGGTATAATCTGTTAATCTACTTTTAGATTAGATGTAACTTAACAAACATAGAGGATGAATCTTGACAACATTAAAGCTTCGCATGAATAGCATAAATTCACGCGGTAGAAATAGAGAAAAAAACTTAAGGAGGAAGGAAAATTAAAAGTTAGATTGGTAGCCAAAAACCAACAGCATCGGGGGAGAATAATGAATTATTTTGTCACAACAGGCAAAAAAATCTATATAACAGGGTGTTAAAACATAAGTGACAAAGAATAATCATTCTTAAAAGAACAAATTCCGATTATTAGCAGACTATTCTACACAAGCAATAAATATTCCAAATATTTAATTGAATGGACTTAATATCACAATTAAAAGCAGAGGGGAGGGAGAAACCGGAAATACGAGGAACAAACAAGTCACTAGTATAATGTCAACAAATTAATCAAACGAATTACAGACTCTGAAATCTTTGATAAAGGACATACAAAGGCTTTAAAGCACACAAGATCAAACAAAACCTCAAAAAATTATTTCCAAACATATAAAAACGAAAGATCTCCCGACTATGGAAAAACATAATACGATATATATGAAAATATAACCGTGCAGGCTGAAATAATAAAGTGTGAAAAAGTTTATGTATGAACACGTCCAAAAACAAAATAAAAACAAGAATTTTTTCAGAATCACTAAATCGATGTTTACGCAACAGCACAATCACTCGAATACCACAAAAAAACGCCGCAACTACAGACCACTGTGCGCGAGAAAACAATCAGTGACCCCAAACTTTGACGACAGTAAGAAGTATTAAGAAAGAGAGAATAATTTACAGCAAAAGCTTTTACACTAGAAACACTTCACCATAAAACAATGTACCTGCGAAGCCAACGAAGAACAATAATACATTACCGAAACACGCTCTGTTTCACTTATGGATTCGGGCCATGATGATCATCGTAGAACATAACGAGGGTAGTGAATCTACAGTACACAATTTAAGATAATTTGTAGTTTGTGGCACATAATCCCAATGTAATCAATTTGTTTGTGTTACTGGTTTTGTTATATTTTCTGTCGCCTGATACTGAAAAAATATGATATGTCTTCCGCTTGTGATAAAATTATATATACCATTTAAGGATTAAAACTAAAATAATTAAAGATTTACAAGCTATTTTAGTAATATTAAATGTTTAATACTGTGGATAATTTATAAATGTAATTTCTAAGGTAAATCTATTGTAGATCTGCGCGCGAGGAGAGCGACTTCAATATCGTAATCCGAATATTGGAAAATAAATAAAAATATTTTAAAGAATGACCTAGAGCTTGAAGAACATTAAATTTTATAATTATAGTCTTAAACACTTTAAGCAGTCAATGTTTTTGTGAACAATAAATTAATAATGCCACTTCAAAATTCCGGTGCTGTTCAATGATTCATAATACGTAATTGGGAATCAATTCACATACTATGGCTTTGTAACGCTTGATCCAGAGCTATAACGTATTAGTCTTATCTTGCCCCAGAGCCCGAAATCACAGGGCAGTACGAAACTCGAGCTAAGCTGCGCCCAGGTCGTCATCGTAATGTAGTTTCACGCCGGGATCTACCGGTGGTCTTACGAAATTGTCTCTAAAACTCGAAGTTGGAAAAAAGGTAAACAAAAAGAAACAAGAAGTGTGGGTGAAAAGATGTAATATATAAAAATCATAATATTTACTAGCGTTAGGGAAACCGGACGGAAGAAAGAATGCTCAGGTACCCGCTCAAAAAACTAATTTTTTCAACGACACATTTAAAGCTTCTTTTGAAACAGACGAAAACGTTATTTAAATCTATGGAATGTATAAAGACCATATGACCTACTTCAGACATGCTAAAAGACTGCTTTGTCACGAATAG